>PHWZ01000371.1:0-38076 GCA_004379285.1 Botryotinia calthae | reverse complement strand
CACCATCTTCCCCCCATTCCACGCCCCCTCCACCAAACTTCCTAATACCCCCTCTATCCTCGTCGTCGTCCATATGTGATCTCCAAGTTTCAGAGATCCCTTTTCTTCTGTTGTATCTGGGAGGAAAGTTTGTGTGTGCGGATATGCGTGTGGAATTTCCTGCTGATTCCAAGTTTCTATTTGCGTTGTGTTGGGGAGATGGAGGATGGTGGCGAAGGAAGTGAGGGTGATGGGTTGGGAGGAGAGGAGACGGTGGAGATAAATCTGGGGGGTGGGATTTGTGGGGTTTGGTGGTTGAGAAGGAGGGTGAATAGTGCGGAGAAGAGACAGTTCGATGAGTGAGTTGAAGGGGGAAGTAGAGGGTTGTTTTGGATCGAGGATTGGTAGGAGTTGTGCGGGTAGGGGTGATCGTGCGTTCTTGAGGGAAGAAGTGAGGAGTGAGGTGGTGGTGAAGAATGTGATGTATAGGGGTTGGTATTCGAGATCCTGGGTATCGTCGAGAGGGTAAAGTGATTTACCATCCTGTATTTCTCCTAGCAATTCTGTGTAGTTAAACGGAGCGGCGATGATGATTTTATCAAACCCTTCAGCATTTAGAACGTCCTCGTCATGTGCTGCACTTGCCCATTGTATCGCCCACTTTGCATGGTCTCCGATAACTTCATACCAGCGAGCCTGGACCACTTTGGCACCGAGATTTAATTTTGCTTTGTTCTCTCTCAATGATCTCTCCATTGCCATTTGATAAAATCCATGATTTATAGCCTTCGTAGACCCGGATTCTTCCAGCTCAAGTGCAATACTTAGTGTTAAATCACTCATCTGCTCAATCGGCTGTCCAGTATGACGACGAACTTGAGGGGCTAGTATATCTCGTACATAATTTCCTCCGACTCCATTTTTCCTTAGTCTTTGGGCTGCGGGGAGGCTAAAGGGGGTGTATCTATATTTGTTGGACATTATGTAGGTCAGATCTCTGATAGATGATACCCCTATAGTGTCGAGTGTAGGGAGGAAATTATGGAAGAACTTCATGGTGCCCGTTGGAATTCTTGGAGCGTGCCAGGTAGAAGGACCGTATCTGAACAGGAGAGAGAGATAATGCTTCCAGGGAGTGGTAGCATAAGGTCGGTATGTTTCGGTAACTATATTATTTTCATTGAAACTGCGAATGTCAGTTGTGAATTCATTGTTTGAACATATTTGAGATAAAAAAGCAAAATAGACTTACTATCCAACTTTTCCCATTCCAAGGTTTTCGCTTTTAATAGCAGCATCCTTTTGCACCTTCACATCCCCCATCCTACCAATAATACTCAATAGCTTTCCATTAAATGCTCCACTTGCAACATCTTCAGCCTCAAGCCCCATACCATCTGTATCCTCGACCACCATTCTGCCGCCAACTCTCGTCTTCTCTTCATATAGCACAATCTCAACTCGCACATCAACATTTCGATCTTTGAAATCCTGACTAAATCGTGAAATCCCATCTCTCACACCTTGAACTGCACCAATCCCCGCAGGTCCAGCACCAATAATTCCAATCTTAATATTCACGACTGTTGCTGCTTTCCAAATGATAGATACCAGCAAAAAAATCGGGCTGAGAATTATGAGTGCAGTCAGGAATGCCTTGATGACGGTGAGTAATGTTGTAGGAAACTTCCTCCTCTTTCTGTTATTCCCATTTTCCAAGTCCGAGAGAAGATCCCGGGTTACTGTTGGAAGAAGAGGTGATGATTCCGAGTATGAGTATGTCGGAGGATTTCCTGGCGTATATGGCGGTGGTGGGCCAACCTCATTCTTCTTGGTTGTCATATTTGCTTGGTATCAACACAATCGCTAATTATTGAAAGAATCACGACGAGATTGCAATGTCGAGATTCTAGTCCATCATATAGAGCTGAAAATCACAGCCTTAATCTTGATACATGAAGCGAGGTGATAGTCATCAAAATGTATTGCGCCTCCGTGTGACGGTCGCAATGCTGCCGCCTGCATAAAACAGGGTATAATCATACACTAGGATTGGACGCCGTCGCCGGTCGCTATCTTGATAGGCTTTTGTGACACAGCCATTGTCGCATGAGGCATACTTACAGTGTGT
Source organism: Botryotinia calthae (assembly GCA_004379285.1). Taxonomy (NCBI): domain Eukaryota; kingdom Fungi; phylum Ascomycota; class Leotiomycetes; order Helotiales; family Sclerotiniaceae; genus Botryotinia; species Botryotinia calthae. Next base: position 35,966 of record PHWZ01000371.1, on the reverse strand, counting down.
TATAATTTGACTGGTTGTTCATTGACCTGGTATTTTTCAAGCGGCAAACCAACTCAGAAATCACCGATATTGTGAATAGGTATCGTGATCAACTCAATACCCTTCCAAAATCAACATGGAAATGTGCGTCCCGTTCCAATTTTTGGAATAACTCCATCCTCATGTACCTCCGGACTCAGTAAGTTCCATCGATTCACCAACCCCCCTCCTTCGGCCAAAGAATACTGAACAGCACCACCATAGCGAGAACAATATAAAACGCGCCCACCAACGAGATAATAAAAATCGACATCCAAGTAGCTGCTCTAAATCTCGATGCATCGTCTGATCTAAGAACTGGAGTTTGATAAGGACGAGGCTCAGTGGGCAGATGGAGATCTAGAAGAGGTGTCCTTTCTGTATATGAGGGCGGACGGGATGTATATGGTGGAGGAGGATCGTTCATCTTGATCTCGATCGGGTGTATATGTATCTTTCACTTTGAGCTAGAAGGGTAGAGTGAAGGAGTGGGAAATAGTTTTACAGATATAATAACAATCAGGATTGTCAGATTTCTTCATGATGGTTAACAACATGGCTTCCGTATTCGCTTGTGCGTTGTGATTGGCTTTCTGTTTGGAGATCTGACAGTCGTACAACCTATGTTAGTAGGGGCTGGTGGGGTGGCTGACGAAATTGCGGGGTAGAAACTAGCCAGATCAGACGGCATGCAAATAGCGAATGAAATTTATTTCTGGGAAATCAAGGATAAACACGGTTCATGGTTGTAACACAATATACAGAGAACTTGGAAAATGATAAAAGCATTGAGCAATGATCTATCGTATCGCTCGCCAATATTAACCACGGCCTTCTCTCCCCCACAAAGTGGAGGGGTTCTACTTCGCTTAACCTCCTTATTCTTGAAGTCAAAATTCAAAATTAACGTTTCATCAAACCATTTCTTAACACTTCCACTCGTACATTTGTCACTCAACTAAATTTCTAGACCTAATCCTTCAACCCAGCTAGTCCTTTTCCTCCGTTCAATGGCAAAATAGGAAGCCAACTAGTCTGTAACGCCTTCTTCTCCGTAATCTCCTTGCTACACGCCTCCATTTCCTCAACATCCCAATTAACTGACACCATTCCTCCCCTTAAATAGTCTGCTCTCTCCTGCACTAGATACAATGCTAACATACCGGTCAAATCAGCATGATCGAGTGCATTTGGTTTGAAACTATCCGACACCATATCAGTCGGTACGATTCCTGGCATCACAGTGAAGACACGGAGGGAAGGATTTTCGAGGTGAAGATGTTCGACTAAACGTTGTTCGGCAAGTTTAGAGATATCGTATGTAGATCCACCGGGTGTTGTGAGACCAGCGCGTCCGGAGGAGAGGGTAATAACTGTCCCAGTTGGCGATTTGGGAGAAGGTTGGGATCGGATGAAGTGATGGGTCATATGATAAAGACCTTTGAGATTAATTTCCTAGGTTTCATCAAACGTTAGCTTCGTTCTCCCCAATTACCTCATCGGAATTCGTTGAGATTGACGTTGACATCGGCGCGAAAGAAAACTCACAAATCCCTTCCACCAAGTACTTGGTTCCGTCTCTCCAATCATGCCATATTCCAAAAATCCAGCGTTATTCAATAGAACATCAGCATGTCTACCAAATTCCTTCTGTACCGTCTCATAAAGATTCTTAACATCTTCTTCATTTGCAATATCGACTTTCACGCTAAGAAACTTGGTTTTCGGACTAATAGGCTGAAGTTTCTCGATAAGGGATTCTATGGGCGGGACTCGACGAGCTGCTAGTACTATACCTGATGCATGTGCTTCGGCCCAGACTTTTGCCGCTGCCTAATTTGAGATGTTGTTAGAATGGAAAATCAAGATTGTATGACAGACAATATGGAACACAACTTACAGCTCCAATACCAGCACTAGCTCCCGTGATGATAATGATTTTCCCAGATTGATCGTTCGCTGGATTTTTAAAATCGATAGCCCAATAAGGATCACGATGAACAGATTTGGTGATAGAAAAAGGCGTAGTATACGCATCAGGGTCTATTAGTTCACCCATTTTCAATTCTGGTATGTGGTTGATCAAAGGAGGATCACTTAGTAGATCAAGTGTCTGAATTTCGTGCAATAGTTAGAGTTTTATTGTGCAATAGATGTGGTGTGCTGGAATACGAATTCTTCAGAAGAGGGGAAGTTTTGTTCTTTGTAGCAGAGCTAAGTAAAATGCAATTTGATTTGAATATGAAAGCAGACATCAAAAGAAATGAAGGAACTCGTCAAGTGTTATATACTCACAGCCATAAATCCAAAATCCACCCTCGGAATCTACACCAATTGCCAACTCAGCAATATAAAGCAACATAACGACGTTGAATCTGGTCCTCATGTCCCTGGCTGCTATTGATCACTGACCACTCAACATCCAGTACAAGACTCTAAATTGGAGAACAATCAGATCGGAATTAATGGGAATCTGCACTTGAGAAGTGAAACGTGTCGAAAACCTTAAATTTCGACCCTTCCGCAGAAGCGCCGTCGGGATAAAGATCATGTCACCGTGCTAGCACTTACGCGAACACCTCGGCATAGGTTTCGTAATCTTGGCTTTTAGACCCTCAAGCAATATTACAGTGTGAATCTTAGTACAATATTGACTACGTTATGGTTTTTGGTGGTGAAAGGGCGGCCCAAAACAGGGGTGGCCAGAAAATAGTTTGGTTGGGTGACTTAGTTAACTTGTGAGGTGACATTCAAATTCAAGGCTATGGTGATTAAGCTTTGAAATGTAATTACATCTGATTGACCATACCAATGACTGTAACAGGTTTAGTCTAATTAGCACTGCGTAGCAAAGGAAAATTAACCTGTGTGTTAGCATAACACTCGTTGTAATCGTTTGCTCACAAATTTAGTGGACTTTGTATCAAGCGAATTGATCAGATTGCAATCTATGGGAAGGAGGGTATGAAGGTAAAAGGTTCTCTCGAACTCATCAAATATAGCATATGTGATCGGTTATCTACGTTATATGCGCATTATCATAACTCCATAAGGCCCAGCCCAGCCCAGCCCAGAACCATTGAACGCTGGAACTTTTTTGTGAAACCACACATAATCTAATCATCCTCCTCAACGTTCTCCTCAATTACATCATGTTCTCCATCATCCTCAAAACTACCAGCTGGGACTTGGTACAGTCTCAAGATTGGCTTGTTAGGATCTTTGACAAGTACGTATTTGCCCTCTTCACGCTTCAAGCACATATCAACAATGGTACGAACAATACCCCATCCGTTGGATAGGGACAAGTTCATTTGCGAAGCAAAATCACGTGGCTTCCAGCCAATAACGCCGAGTACAACATGACGATCGTTGAGCTTTGGGTTGGCACGGGAAACAAATCTATCAAGAATTAGTATGGAATAGTGACCACAGGCGTAACAAGTACATACCCAAGTTTCATGACATCAGCCTTAGCGATGATACTTTGAACTGTCCATCTTGCAAGCTTGCAGCTGTTGTTCTTCATTTCAGTTGCAACAACAGCACCACGTTGACTGACCAACTTTGTCCTCCAGTCCAATGCACCTCCACTTCCTTGTGCCTTGGAATCGAATTCGTTGAGAGCCTTGACAGTCAAGAATTGATCTTCTCCGCTGATGGCGTTCTTTGAAACAGCGTCAAGCTCGGTTCTTACAATCAAGTGAACTGGATCTTCGTCGTTCAAGGAAAGATCAAATTTACGGTATTTGTATGCCTTACTGGCAGGTGGGTCGGTCTCTTCGGCGGAGTTATAGAATGGGTTCTCGTTCTCCATTTCTACTTTTTGGCTATCGCTCTCCTTCATGACTTGATTTGCGAAGTTGTGGTTGATGTATGTAGCTTCCTCAGCCAAGGCACTTGGCTGGTTAATAGCGTCCTTGCTACCTTCTGAAGCATCCATTGGAGCTTCAGCAGCATTCTCATTAACGGTGACCATATCGAGTGTAGCGTTGTCTCTCTTGTCGAGGAACACTTTGTTGCCTTGTCGAACGATAACGATATCCCAAGGATAAACGGAACGAGGAGAGCACATAAGCATGGAAAGAATGCTGTCTGTTGCGAAAATGGTGGCCTCATCCTTCTCGGCGAGTTCTTGAATAACGGGATCTGAGGATGTGGTAACGTTGTATGAAGCGCGGTCGACCACGTTGAGCTTTCTTTCAGCAGCCTTGACAGGTTGCTTGTCGAATGATCGATCGTAGTAGTAAAGGAAACCATAACTGTCAATATCTTCTCCATCATCGGTATCAAGATTGAGCTTGGCGAGACGGTTGAAATCAATCTCCTCCAACATCTTCCAGTCAGGCTTAATGTTGACAGAGGCATCGCGGTTTCTTTGTGGCTTGTCGTAATCTTTCCAGCCAAACTTTCTTCCACCTCGAGCACCACCTCTTCCACCACGGGTATCATAACTGCTGTAGCCTTGTTGCCCGCCTCGTCCTCCAACTCTTTGAAATTGACCTCTGCCACCACGGGTATCACCTCTTCCGCCACGTTGTCCACGTCCTCGAGCGAGTCCTCCACGTCCAAAGCGGGTCTTGGTAGAATCGCGAGTGTTGCTGACAACAGAGAAGGTGGATTCGTCCTCAGCGAGTTGGACTGCAAATAATGAGGAAGTTCCAGCGCCGTAAACTTGTTGATCTGATGCACAAAAATATGTTAGCACAAAGAAATTATATCATACCCAACTTTCTCCCAGTGCATGTAGAGAAAATAGCGAATAAATAGCAAACAGATTTCGAGGTAAAAATCGCACCTCTGTAGTTTCGGTTATATTGCTGTCTTCCACCTCTGCCATCTCTTCCATCTTTTCCTTCAGCGGTCCAATCTGCCATGCGACCTAATTTATCGCCTTTAGAGTATGGGGCGTAAGGAACTCCATTTAATGTGGTTTCTGATGTGGTGGATGGTCCCCATGAGTCCTCTGATGGGAGCGCAGAGATGATGTCTGAGAGTGAAATAGGTGCCATGATTGCGGCGGAAGATTGACGTTGAGATATGCGGGAAGGGAGGAAACGTTCAAATCTCCAACAATGAATTCGCTGAATATTTCGATTTGTGGAGGAAAATCTTAGCGGGGCAAAAGTTCGCGATAGCAAATGCTGCCTTGAATTTAAGTCCAAAGTCTGTATTTACCTTACACGTGACAGCCTGACGAAGAAAGACTCTCGTTTGATCTGGTCAGAGCCCCTTTACTAAGGTCTGTATTTATTGAACTAATTCTTCGATACTCCTATAAAGCTTGATATTATCCAATATGTAGTTTCATTCACAGGTTTGATTGAATAGTATGTTCTTCAATTTTTACAGATAAAGTCGGATCTAGAAAATCATTTGCAGGGGAGACATTCTAAATTTCTCATCTAAAGACTTTCGTACCTTCACATTCCAGATACACATTAGATAGATATATATTTACCATAGACTGCCAATCAATTCAGATTACTATTCTTCATCTACTGTTCACTTAGTAGTTAGATCAAAGTAATGAAAGGTGTCATAGATCAAATGCCTTCTTGTCCCCATATATTTCAATCCGCGTACGCCATCTACTCAAGGCTAATATCGGGCTATTTAGAAGATCTCAACGTAGTCTCTGAGATCTCAAGACCCACGAGCTTGACACCTCCTGGCCCTTGAAATATTTGCTGATCTTCCATCAAGATCTTCCCGGAAACCGGGTCTAACATCACCTTCTCAAAACCCTAAAATGCCACCTTATCTTCAGAAATTATCTCACTATATACATAACAATCGACGTTTTGATAATTTTTGTCATAATATACAATGGCTCGATAGTTCTAGTTTGAGGTGTCGGAGGTTGAAGCATCGCGTGCGGTGCGGATAACGTAGTTACGGTTGCGCTTTTGGCGAAGGAGGGATTTTGTAAGGAGACGAGAAGAGAGGTAGACGAATGGTCTCGCAGTAGATTTTGAATTCCGAGGGGGTAAGACCTGGTTTGCGAGTTTGGAAGGCACTTAGCATTAAGGAAGGCATAATGGTGGTGTGCTGTGTTGGAGTGAAGTCAGTAAATTTGTTCGCTTATCACCCTTCAACGTCTTTGTGACTCAAAATTATGTGGCAATTGCTTTGCGATATAAGGGACTCAAGATGTTTGTGATTTACCAGCCCGAGAACAGAAGTGGTATAATTGTGAAATCCAGAAGTTGTAGGTACCAATCCCTAAGTGTTGGTACTTATTGGAAATCAAAGGTACTTCTATGAAGAAAGAGTAATGATCCTTGTCTAGAGGACACCAACGTGCAGACAACAAGCAGTTTGATCTGACTGCATGCATTCAATGTCTAACTCAGATTAACGAGTGAGAAATATTGAGTACTACTACGTTCCCCGCTGTTCAAGCAATAAACCACTTGGTATCGCTTGGTCCTTTGCTTAGCCAGAAAGCTGTATATGTTATGATGGACTACTGACCAAATGATCAGGGGTAGCCTCTACTACATATCATCTCTTGTAAATGTAGGTTCTTTAGACTATGGATTATGGTTACAAACTACTAGGCATGTAAACAGAAACCATATGATAAATCAAGCTTATGACGAATTCCAAGATCAAAGTCTGAACAAAGAGCAACAATTCATTCCAAATGGCAGCACTACCAACGGATTTACAATGAATTGAGTTTGTGGTGCTGTGTTGTTTTGTTTGAAATGGTCTGGACTTTCATGGGGTTCAAAATACTCAGTAGTTTCAGCCTCGAGCTAACCCTACAGCACAGCCTAGGTTGTGTGGTCGGAGCGTCTGTCTGCCATACCATCAACAATTTTAGGGAAGGCTAAATACAAAGTCCTGTCTCAATTTCTCACGTCACTTCTTAGCATCTTCAGTTTTGCGATCAAAGAAAATGCACAAGATACATACTTACGATTATAATGGCTCACACATCAAGAGAAAACGTAGAGATCTTGGTTCACACATCGGCACCAAGTCGAGGCCAAGATGATTCCAAATACCGAGCATTTGCAAGAGCCTATTTAAATTTCGAATCAGCAGCAAGCCTACAATTACAAGACGCTCCTCAAGACGATACCAGAGATGAAGAAGAATTGGAGGGCTTGGTTGAAGGGTCGCAATGTTGGACGCAGAGATACGATGAAAATGCATCTTATTGCCCACCAACCCAAGAACCAGAGACGAATTCGGGGGCATACCACGAAATCCCTCAGGTGGAATTAGCTGACCTATTGTATTCGCCGCAACTGTCTTTTCGAAGTGTTTTTGATAATCGGAACTCACCAATGTTTCGAACTCGGAGCAGGACTTTAATGAGCTTGCAAGCACAGTCTGGAGGCGAAACGCCGGAGCAGAGTCGTCTCAATTTGGGAACAGGTTCTAGAGACAGAACGCCGTGGCGGGGTCAATTTACAGATTCATTGCCAGCACCAAAAAGAACATCTAGTGTAATCGACGATTCCGTGCTTGAGAATGATCGAATACTTGCTCAATTTTCATCTCCGAGGAGGATTTCGGAACTACATCAACAACAAGAGGAGAGCACACAAGATAGTCCTGACGCGAATGGGATATCACAGTTTACGGATGAAAGCAGCTTGAACCTTGAAGTGCCACTAGCAATACCAATCACTAGCTCTCAAAATGGCAACGCTCATGCCAATTTTGACGCTGATATTTCGCTACCACCCCGTCGTTCCCAATCGATTTCTCCTCCCTGTCGACGACATAAGGCTGGATATCGTCATGTTAACGCACTTCCAATTGTGACTTCCGATGCAGGTGATCTTAATACGATAAATTCTGATAACATCAATAATATGCAGGCTTCAGGGCAGGCTGCGAATACTTCAAGTCGGCGTGCAAGTCAAACTACAGAGATGGGAGAAGAAGCAGAGTTTATGAATGAAGACATGAATTTGGTTGAAGTTTCAAAGAAGGGGTCAATAACTAATACACCTGAGATTCCAGAATCATCTAGCTCGCTGCCCCAACACGTGCACAGCAAGCGTCAGCGACTTGATTTTCCATCGTCATTAGACAAGAGCCCCAAGAGGGTGAAATTGTTAATATCAAATACCACGGCTGACACTTCGTCGACGTCTTTTCCCGCACCTCAAAGACCTCCCGCATCTACAGCACCCGGAGTACCAAAAACTTCCGGTGTTCCAAGCTCGGTTCCTTCAAGCTCGGTTCCTCCAATGTCGAGCTTGCCATCTACAGCATCTCTAGCAGCATACACAATTCCGTCTTTCCCACCCCCAACTTCTGCTGGTGACTTCAAGGAGACGGATATCTTTACGCCTTCATTGAGGAAGATCAAAGCAAACCGCGGGAATTTCAATGGATTGCAAAAGAAACATTTTAATCCTACTTTCCAGACTCGGCCCTGTCGCCCTTTGGAGCGCGGATATTGGCTTATTCATGCAGAAGATCTCGGTGATCATCTCAAGAAAAGACTTTGGTCTTACCTTTTTCGGGTCATTCCGAAAGGCGATTTGGGGTGGGGCATATCAGCTGAACGTACCAATGATTGGAATACTGTAAGAGTTTATTGTTGGGGTGGGGTTGTCAAAGAAATATACCTAATGCTTTTTTGCGCTAGTGAAAATAAGCTGAAATACGGGGATGCGTGCTGGAAAGACGCTGACGGGGAAATTGTGATCTTGATGCCCAAGGAGATCAAGATCTCAAGCTTCAGTTCAGAGAACCAAGTATAGGATATATTACAAGATTGATGACCTAATCGTTACTTCTACCCCTCGACTTTGGATATGCCCAGGGACCCGAGAAGGCGATACTATCAGAGTAAAATTTACCGACATGGCCGATCATCGACTCCTCACGAGACTTGGGCATGTGAACATATTGATCGTCATGAACCTACGAAGTAATGCTGGCATGCTTGATGGGTCTTCCTTGCTTGTGACTTTGAGGTCTACTGGAAGGCATTCCGTGTATAATCTACCCCAAAACGGATTGGCGAGAAATCACCACTAGACTACAGATATCTTATCTCTGTGCAAAAAAACTATCATTATGTGCAAGTGATGCTTTCCTGGGGATATAGAGCAATTTTAGTTCATAAAAAACAAAAAGTTACCCCAAAATTGCATTGATTCACGTCATCGTTCTACATGGTTCTTCTAGTCTCAATTCAAAATCACGACAGCACACTGGAATTTTGTGGCCTCTTTAGTTTTGCTACATTGGTAGTTATATTCGGCCTATTCCTAAATTACTGAGGGCTATGAAATGTGTTCCAGTATACAATTCACCCCACTTTTGGTGAAGCCTCACAAGTGAGATTTAAGTTTCATCGTGGGAGGCTGAGCAGCCACAAAGTAGGCAAACACATTATCTCGCAACGAATTGCACATACACATATTATTGTGCCTTGTCATGAAATGAGGAAAGCCTAGCCGTAAACATAAGGGCGATGCACATAAAACTTGACACTCGAAGGCATTGCTAAAAAAAATACTTCGATTAGCCTTACTCATCTTTCCAGCGTATGCCCGGGTGGTTCATGACTTGTATTGGCTCTTGGCATCTGGTGAATCGATGAGCTGTCACAGCTAACGATTCTAATTGTTCTATGGATAGCTTCTAAACTCACTCCAGAAGCCTCCGGGTGCGTTCTTTGAGTGCGGGAGAAAGGAATAGATATTGTCGCGGTACGGGCTCCGTACTTAAATATGCCTTATACTGCGCCAGTTCAGTTCATTCTAAGCATCAACCTTCTACTGATCTTTCGTCATCAATAACATTCACTAAAGAACATATGATTGATTTCGTCCACCAGGATCTGCTTTTGCCATCAAGCTGTTAAGACAACTACAGGCACCTGAACATTCTGTTCAGAAACCATCAAGCAAATATGGGAAACGTGTCAGCGCCAAACCTGCAAATAGTTATCAGCAAAATGGAGGTCAGCATACGAGAACTATATGCCTCGAATGATCCTGACAGCATTGTATATCGCGAGAAGCCACGCTACTTCTACGCGCCCTTGCATTCTAAGTTCAATGGACCTCTGAATTATAAATCTGACATTTTGATGAAAGATATCGATTGGCAAACGTTTAGTCCGCCAGCAGAAATATTATCTGGGGTTGCAGCTTTCAATAGCTCCAATTGGGATATCCCGCAACTCTCTACAATAATCACAAAATCTATAGGTGAAGCTACGTCGCGCAAAAGCTTGCAACTTCTCGAAGCTGCATCTCAATCAAACAAGACGACCAGTATATCAGCCCCTGGCAAGATTTTTCAATCGTATACTTCACCTAATGTCACTGTGGCATGCCCATCGAAACCAAAGCTTCAAGTAAGTAGCTTAGTTTATTAGCTGGAAACATGTCATTGACCAGAACATGCAGACAACAGCAACAGACAAAGATACTTCGAGTATGGAGGGAAAAGAACAGTCTCTAATGATCAGTCAAGTATTAGCGGAGACTATCACAACGCCTGATTCTAATTATATTCCTGCTGTAGAGAGATCTGATTCAGTATCAAGTTCAAGGCTTTCTCGTCAGGGATATAGCATATTAGCCCCTCTTGCTAGGTTTGTTAAGATGCTTAAGAAGAGACAGGACAAGGGAAAATCTGTAGTTGCGGAGCCTATTAGGTATGACCCTCGAAACCAGGAAGGAGTCTTGCTAATTGATTAAATAGAGAATGCGTCTCGTGCTTAGATGATTTTCCGGGAAGTGGTATGGTTCATTTGCAGTGTCACGATTATTGCAAAGATTGCTTCGAAAGACTAGTCATGTAAGATGTTTCCAAGATGCGCATCGTGGATTATCTAACACAATATAGTACTGCCATGGAAAAAGAATCTTTATGGCCTGTTAAATGCTGCCTCAACAATATACCACATAAGGTCATTGTAAAAAACATCAAATCAAACCTAGCAAAAGAATTTCAACTGAAGGCTTCGGAGCGGGAGATCGATGTAGGAGACCGAATCTATTGCGTTAAGCCAAGATGTGGAAGGTGGATTTCCAACAATTTCATCAAGAAAAGTATTAAATGCGCATCTTGTCCTTCTTGCAAAACAAAGGTGTGTACCAGTTGCAGAGGTCCATGGCATGCAAGTACGGAATGTCCTCAGGATAAAGATTTTCAAGCTACAGTCAGGTTAGCAGATGAACGAGGGTGGAAGCAATGTTATAACTGCATGATTTTCATCGAACTCAACAAAGGCTGTAGCCATATGAGATGCCATTGTAAAGCCGAATGGTGTTACGTTTGTTCTGCCAAGTGGAAGACCTGTGTATGTACAGAATCGGAGCTTGATAGGTTAGTACTAGACTTGCAACTCAGACAAGAAGCTGCTGCTCTAGAAACGCAGTTACAGGCAACAAGTACTGGGCAAGACGAAGAACGAATCAAGCGGGAGGTTGTAATGATCAGGAATGCGGCAGAAGAAGAACGCATTGCTATTCAAATGGTCGAGGATCTCAAACGACGAGAAGCCGAAGAATTAGAAAGAGAAGCCGAACTTGCTTTTCAATTGGAGGAAGCCATTCGGCGTCGCCAAAAAGATGAAAGGGTTGCAGAAATAGCTCTCACTTTTGGGAAAATAAGAGAAGAGCTGAATGCGTTACATCGTTCACAAAAGTCACGTCTTGCCGCTCGCTCGCAGGAAGAATTTCAAATGTTACAAGAACGGGAAAATGGGTTCTACAAGCTACAAATTCGGCATGAAAGCGAGAGTGATCAGTTAGAGAGGGAATATGAAACAGAATACTCGAACCAAGAGCTTCGTTTCCGAAATGAATACGATCAACTTCGGGAAGAGGAAATCCGTGCTGTGAAGGAAAATACGGAAAAGCTTGAAGAATTCTGGAAAGACAAACCGGATGCTGTATACAATATTCGAGCTGCAAAAGATTCACATCAGGAGACTTGTATTGCTGCGTTCAGAAACTGGGACTTGGACAGGGAAACTACTCTACAAGAGTGCACCAAGAATTTTGAGTTAAAGAAGTCATCCTTGGTGAAGCATCAAAATTTGGATGTTGCAGATTACAGGCGGAAAGTGAAAGATGAGTGGAGAGAGTGGGCAAGAAACAAGGTCGCCGAGGTCCAATGGTTTGATGCTGTTATTGCTGAGCGAGAACATATGTTACAAACTACAGAGAATGAGCAGTATACAATGGTCACAGCAGAGTTTGAAAGAGGCAGAGCATTCTAGGTTTTGTAAATATTTGTACAATGGAGGTATAACTTCGATATAAACATCATCATACATCACTGGCTGTGCGGGGTGATAGAAGTTTGTCCTATTGTTCCGTCGCACATTTGTGTCTGAAACATATTTGTCGGAGTTCACCACGTGATACCATGGCTTCTCAACATGGCTTAGGAGCCAATGAGGGGGGTTTCGGGGGGGTTTTATCCGTGATCGACGACCTGCTGGCTGAAAACCAGTACGTCCCCGGAGATTAATCTCTCTTTGCATATTCTTTCTTGGTTTAGATGATACAAATCATCGTGGAGAGATCGGACGAAGTTTCAATTAATGCTTCACAGAAGATCATACGTCTCTGAGTGATAGTGAGGATATTTGTATTGGTGATTTGGTGTTCATTTGTGAGAGAGCATGTGTTATGAAAGAATATATATGGCTACCATACCCATTGGACTAGTATGTGATAAGAGCAACTTTCTTTTCTTTTCTTTTCTATTTCTCTTTTTCTTTTCTTCATTGACCATCTCAAGCTTACCAGATAAGCCAAGATGGTTCAGGCATTCTTTACCTTACTTTCTCTGTTCTTATGTGTCAATTCTGCATTGTAAGTTTCCCTCCTACAAGTCGGCTCAACAGAGCAGCTAATACTATGATCTTCTAGAATTCCCGTTCCATCACTTAGCCGCGATAATCCTAGCCCAGCAATAGCTCCAGCCCCATCAATCCCATCATGTGCAATTCCATGCATTGCATCAGCAGTAGCCCAGGAAATTACATGTGGTGCCACGGACTTAGTATGTCAGTGTGATCCTGATAATGTTAATTTAATCCAAGGATTAGCCACAAGCTGCGTACTTCAGGCTTGTGGAATTGAGGAAGCTCTTCGTCAGTATTCCTCTTTTATTCATATATAAACTGAACATCATGATAACTCAGGCTGACATTGTACAGAGGTGCTCAATGATACTACTGCAGAATGTTCTTCTGTACTTGCTGCTGTAAATGCTAGTGCGGCTCCTTCTTCAGCAGCCCCTTCAGCAATTCCATCCGTAATCCCAACTTCGGCTCCTGCCAGCATACCGGCAGCTCCATCATCTGTTCCTACTACTTCTCCTATTGATTCTAGTCCTCCATCTGCAGTTCCTTCATCAGTTGTGGGCTCGGTTCCTTCGGCTGTTCCCACGTCACCAAATGCCACATTCGTTATCCCTGCTTGTGCGGATAGCTGCATTCAAAATGCTGTTGGACTCACTTCTTGTGGACTTACGAACATTACTTGTCAATGTGAGAAGAGTAATGCGGAGGCTATTCAGTCTGCTACTGTGTCTTGTGTAACTGCAAATTGTGGGGAAAATGGGGCTAATATTGCTATTGGTATGTTCTTTTCTTATTCTTCTTCTAGTGTTGTTATGTTCCTTTAAAATTGGTGAAAAAGGGGTGGGAGTGATGTCTCAATATCTATGAAAGTGCCTGCCATTATTGAGAGAGGTTTGAGTATTCTATTGAATTCACAATGATCAAATTCTCAATGCCTTTCGACCAATACTTTCAACCGGCGGGCGAAAAAATTGATCTTCTGGAAATTGAAAACAAGAGAGCTAATTTTAATATAGAAATCGATAGATCACAAGTTGACAATTGTACTGCACCATCAGCACCTGCTGGTTCTTCTTCGTCAATCACCGGCTCAGTAACAGCCAATGGACCGACACAAATAAGTCTTACCGGCAACCCATCCGGTATCTCTACAGAAATTCCTCCTTGCGGGCCACCTATTCCATATTATGGATATCCAACACAATCGAACCCGATTAATCCTCCCGGATCACCAACTTCGGGTGCTGGAGATCCATCGGGGATTGTATCTAGCACGCCGACTGATCCGGGGTCAGCTTCTTCAACTAATGCCAGTGTAGATCCGTCAGGGGGCTCTGGATCTATATCCACTGATCCTAGTTTCCCAACAAGTGGTGGTTCTTTTCCGTCAGGAGCTGGGTCTAGCACAACTACAGATCCAGGGTCAGCATCTTCGACTAATATCAGCCTAAACCCATCTGGAATTGTGCCTAGCACGCCGACTGATCCGGGATCAGCTTCTTCAACTAATGCCAGTTTAGACCCGTCAGGGGGCTCTGGATCTATATCCACTGATCCTAGTTCCCCAACAAGTAGTAATTCTTTCCCATCCGACGGCCCAACCCCCGTAGATCCAGGATCAGCCTCTTCAACCTACGCAAGTGTAGACCCATCTGGGAGTTCTGGATCTTCACAAACTATCCCAGGTTCATTCCCTTCTAGCAGTTCTCCAAGCCCCGCAGATCCATCAGGAGGTACAGATCCTTCTGGAGCAGCTTCTAGCACATACCCATCAGACCCATCTGGACCTTCGAGCACGCCTCCAGGGGGAGTTAGCAGTGGGCCAAGTTATAGTTATGGATATGGATATGGTACTTATTATCCCTCCAGCACACCCACATCTCCTGGAAATGGAGGCGATCCAAGTGATCCATCGGGAAGTGGTGGTGCTTCGGTATCTTCTTCGGCTACGGGACCGGTTTCGCAGAGTAGCCAGTCGATTAGTGCGCCTAGCACTTCTTCTGGAGGCGATTCTTCAAGTCCGAGTACTTCTGGTGGAGATCCTTCATCGCCAGGTACAACGGGCGAGGGCCCTTCCCCGTCAACCACTTCTGGTGGGGACTCCTCTTCTCCAAGTACAACCGGTGGAGGTGCTTCTTCGCCAAGTACAACTAACAGTAATACATCTTCACCCACAACCTCAAGCGGACTAAACAACCCATCCAGCTTACCCACCGGAACCGATCCCTCTCCATCTTCACCCTCCAACTCAAAGAACCCCCCTCGACCCCCACCACCATCAGCTAGCGGAGGCTATTACGGCTACAATCCCGCTTCAGTGCCTGCAGCTCCATCGTTCACATCACCCTCCACCCCAGCTATCCCAACACCCCCTTCCGATTCCAACTCCCCCTTCTTCCGCCTCTCTCTCCTTCCCTCCCGTTACTCTCTCCTCGAATACATCATACACGTATACTTTAATTTCTCACCCCCTTCCCCCTTCATATCCTCCCGCGGTCTCACAACCAACTCTCGCACCTCCGCATGTCTCTTTTCTATCTCATCATCAGGATTACTTTCCTGTTCTGGCTCTTCATCTTTCAATTCTCATTCTCACACTGGATCCCCTAATAGCACCACCGAAGATGCAAAAACGAGATATTTCGGAGATGAATTCGCACGCGTGTGGGATTCTGGATATACGGTTTTACAGACGCGCAATACGTTGAGGGATATGCACGGGAAGGATTTAAATGGGACGTTGGTGGTGGATTCCACGAGTGAGTATCCGTATGGGAGTTTGTTGAAGTTGAGAAATGAGGAGTTTATTGGAAATGGTATGTTTTTCTTTCTCGCTATGCTTGCGTTTTAATATCTTCCCTTTTCATCTGCTGTTTTCTGTTTTCCTCTTTCTATTGACTCGATAAATTTGATGGAAAATATATTAACATTAACCCCTAAATTCAGATAACCAAGCCCGTTTCTGCGCGCAAACATCATCTCCAATTCCCTCGACATATGGATCCCCAAACTCAGCTGCAACACAAAGCCAAACTGATGCCTTTTTGGAAGGAAGTCCAGTTCGTGTGTATATTAATGGGACGCAGGGATTGCCTGCAGATTGTCAAGAGGTGAAATTGGTGATTGAGTGGGTTGATGATGGGGGCTTTTAGGGTTGGAATGAGATGAAATGGGGAGAGGTAAATTGTGCGGAAGCGGCATACATGGAATGGTATATGATTGGACATTCATTTGAGAGTTTAATTTCATCTCTTGTTTTTCTTTTGCGGATGGAGGATTTAGTGTTGTTGTTGTTTGAATGGAGATTGGAGGTTAGCGGTTGAGTGAAGGGAATCAGCGGATAACTGAACAATAATCTTAATGCAGTACAGTGTCGTGAATTCCGTACAGATATTTCAAGATGTGAAATCTAGCTTTCCAACCATTATCTGTCTGCATTGTTCAAACAAGATACCATCATACTATCATTGAAGAAAACTCACACTCAAAGACGTATTTTTCAACCCCAACAAAACACACAAACTCATCAAGTCAAACAATGGAACAACAAACAAAACAAAATTACGCCCCAACGCCGTCCCTTTTTTATCCCCAAATTCCAACGTTGCGCTACCCTATGCTACGCTATCCTATGCTACGCCACGCCATGGTATATCCCTTTTCCCTTTTCCTAACCTGCCAATGCATCCATCCACCCAATCCTTTTGTGTGACCCATCCCATCCCAGTCCCGTCATGCCATGCCATGCCATACCCAACTCTCCCATACCATCCCTCACCATATATACAAGTTTATCTCAAAGCTATATTATGTATGTGCAATCACCGCCTTGTACGTTGCATGGAGGAGCGAAGATAATGTAATATCGAGTAATATTCATATCGAATCGAAATCTCACTTCTTTGACCCCTTCCTTCTCTTTCCTCTAGTATTTCTTTTATTACGTTTCACGATGCCATTTTTCGTATCGTTGGAATCAGGTCGCAGTCGCTTTCTAACCATCACTTTTCTTATCTCAGTTGTGCGTCGCATAACCCATGAGTTCTTTTCCTTGTCGAAAAATGGTTCTTGCATTGTAGTGATGGTGATCATTAAGGTGATTTTCGCGCGGCCTTTCGGGGACACGAATGTTTTGATGATTTTGGTTCTTTGGGTTGATACTAAACCTCTTGTAGTGGTGGAGGTATTTGATACTACTGCGGCACTGGAAGCGGAGTTTCTGGTTGGGAGACGTATGATGGGGTTGTAGGTTCTTGAGCTTGTTATTGGTAATGGGAGGGGAGGTTGTTGGAGGATAGTGGAGATGCTGGGAAGAGTTGGTGGGGTGGAGTTATTGTTATTTGATGCATTGTTTGTATATATTGTGGGGGAGATGGTGATATTAGATGATGGATCTGAAGTGGATGAAGAAGCGTTTATAGATGAAGAAGAAGAGTAGGAAATATTGGATGGCTTGATGGGCTTCATGTTTTTAGTTTGCGTCGTCTATACAAGAAACTACTCATCAAATTACTCGCCAACTTTGTGGGTACTGTTCAACCGAACAGTGAAGAATATTATGGGGATGGTAAAGTCAAAACTTTTGAAAGTGCAATAAGATTGCTATGAGTTGAGTATTTGAGTTTGGGTGATGGTCGTAAGATTATTTTTGGAATGGTAGCTTATAAGCAAGTCATGCTCAGCCTTCCCCGCTTTGCAACAAGCATCCAACAAGGCTTTCATAAGAAGCGCTGTGAAATTTTCACACAAATTAAGGTATAGCAGCAAAAGAGACCTGATTACAATCTTTGCTCGCACGAAGGTTGTCCTCGGGTAGGGGAGATACTCGACCACCGACGGCCAAGAAAGAGACCACAAGCGCGGTATGAGGCGGCTGTGGTACGTTGGAAAGCATGGGCTTGTGCCTAAACCCTTTACCAGCTACAGGAAAATTACAGAAGACTATCAGAGAACTATCTGGCGCGGTAGACGCGAAAGAAACGGAAAACACGGCAAAAAGAAGGTCGTAAGCTTGGTCAAATAGCTGACAGATTATAGGTTGCTCCAGGTGAATCAATTCATTTCAGTATTTCATTAACCGCTGAATTAAATGTCTGGCATTTAGACCACCCGTCAATGTATTGGTAACCAAAAAGGTTTAAAGTCTATATAATCATGTGGTTGTGATCCTTTGGAGCAGTAGAATCTGTGGAAGCGGATCACGCACAAACGCGGGTATCCATCGGGATCCTACAAAAGCTTCGATTCAAAGGCCATTTACATGGCCGCATACCCCAACACTAGTGCACGCATGCCACAACAGTTGTATTCTGACCCAAAAATAATACAGATGACCGATACACCTAGGCTTATCTACTTGGCATTGGCTTCAAGAACGCCGCCTGTTGCGAGGAAAGATTCGCGTGGAAAGATATTGAATGATGACGAAGTAAAGTCGCTCTTCTAGGCCAATATAAAGTTTGATCAGAGTTTTGGAAAATGTAAGAGTCTTGCGCGGGTGTACACGCGTATTGATGGTTTGGCATGGTAAGTTTTTTGTAGCTACCAGATGAAAGTTGTACTCATAACATCATCGGCCTGGCCGTAATCATGACCACATTTGCGAGTAATTGAAGTGCTCCATTATCCAGCATCCTAGATGTTGATAAAAAAATCGAACAAAATAGGCTGAATTGAAACGGAAATCATGATTGGAATGGCGACCGCCTTAGGTGACTTAATTCATATCAATTCACCATAGTGTACACCGTACATAGCTCACAGGATCCAACTATAGAATGCTCCGAAGGATTATCGTTTAGAAGAAGGTATTCTGCTTGAATCTGCTTAGATCTGCTCACTTCCCCGGCTTTGAAAACGGTGACCCCGAAAAGTATACATTATTGGACAAGATATAAGATAATCCATAGATACCTAGATACCTAGATACTTTATTTGCCATAGCAGATAAGAATTTGGAACACCAATTGTCATGGTTTGATGTAAATGTTGATATAGATATTGATGTTTGTCATGGTGATAATATTGTGTTGGACAGAACTGAACACAACAAAGGGCAAATCATATAGAAATGGGATATCACGTGAATTTATCGGTTCTCCAATAGCCAACGCCGCTAGCCAAGACGTAAGAGACCTTGGCCTACGATTGTTCTAGCTACCCCTCGCCGTAAGCCTCTCCGTAAGTATGTATCCGATGTTACGATGTACCGGTGCTTCGCATATCATATATTCTTCAGGCCTTCAACAAATTTTTCAATGCTTGGACTTCCACAAGAGCACTTAGGTTGCTCAAAATAAACCACATCTGCATGTTCCCTTCGCCACTTTCCCAACGCCTACTATATCAAGGGTCCAAGGTTGTGTCTGTCCATCCAATTATCCATGTGGAGATTTCAAGTGAGCTCTCGGCCAAGTCGCCACTGACAAGCTTTTCTTGCTTGTCGACATACAGCAGGCAAGTCCCTGTTACCAAGAGATGATCCTCAAGTGAAGGTTCCTACCTCAGTACACCATTGGAACACTAGCTCGAGACAAGGTTAGCTTACTGTCACTGCGACACTAAATTTCTGTGCGGAACGATCGATAGCACATCCGCATCTTCAACAACTGATATATTCTTAAACTTGCTCGACTCTCAGACCTTGTGCTAGAGGACCAAGTTCTCCAGAAAAACTCCTTGTTAACCCTAAGGAGCTCTGCCAGTCAATGATCAATGAGCAACCGCTCGGAACTACTTAGCATTGCTCCGCGCACTTACATCATGAGAAACTCTAAAATGCCTCTCATTACTTCTCATTTCCAAAAGAACTATACTACTGCAAATTTGATTTTTTTGGCCAGATTTAATTCGATGATCGAAATTATGTCTGCAACTCTGGAAAAGGGTTCTTTAGATCCTGAGCTTCATACCTAGTCCATGTGAATTGTTGAAAATTCTTTCTTTACAAAAGTCGCAAGCATTAAACTTCACTATTTCAGGTACCCATTGACTCTTGATTGAAAGATATCCAAAAGTTGAAGATCTATACTGCGTCGAATCAACCACCATACTTCTGTCTTGTCTACTGAACCTGTCGGTAGGTCATCATCCCAAAGCAAGCTCCATTTCTAGGACACGAAACAGTTGGAAATAGAGCTTTTACGGTTGCGATTTTCACGACGAAGATAACAACAACAAACACCATTGTGTGGAGATAATGGCGAGGACAACTCAATGCGGATCGGGACATTCTCTCGGTATCGAACATGTGGGGGGAAATACGAGACACAACAATAATGAAGATACAATAAGCACAGATTTGGTTCTGGCAGAGCTTGGGGCCGTTGATTTGCTCCGGCAAGACAGCAGGCCCTCATTCATTGTTGATATGTCGATTGAAAACGAGATTTGTGAACTTCCCGTAGTCTTCACGAACGATGCCTTCCAGACTTACACCAAATTCAAAAACATTGATTCATGGCTTTCAGGAAACTTAAGTCAGGGTGGAAATGCATTTGTCAAATGGATACATACTCAACCCAACAAGGCAGTTAATCAATATTGGTTCCAGCATCAAAGATGGTCTAAAGTTCTATTGGGAGATCGATGGTGTGTGGTTTCTGGACATGAGATGGCATTCTCGAAGTCAGTACAAGAAGATACCGACGCTATTCATTGCAATCAGCTTCGATCAAAAACTCCACAAGGGATGCTTTCTACAATTAAAACCTGGAATCAGAATTCTTACCCTTATTCGGAAAACCGCTATTCCATTATGAGGTCACCCGGTTCACACAACTCAGCTGTAGCTGCTCACGCATATTTTACACCCTCTCTATCCTTTGAGACGCCGTTAGCCAAGTTCTTTTGTAGTAAAGATTGGTCTTCTACAGCCGTAGAGGCCATCTCGGAACAGCTCTTGGATATGACGAGTCTAATCTCCAATTTCAGCCAATTATCTCCTATAGCCATGTTTATTATCGATGCAAAAGACGGAAGCTTATTATTCGCGAATGAGGCCTGGTATGTTCCACCCAGTCATTCATATTTCCTTATATCTGCAGATGAGACGAATCATTTGACCTCAGATCTTTAGCTAATTTGGATTGTATCAAGGACAAGAATCACAGGTGGAACAATAGAAGAGCATTCAAATCTAAGATGGCTCGACTGTTTGATTGATGAGGATAGAGAGCTTGTCGCAGAACAATGGTACACCCTTATAGACAAAAAATGTCCAGTTCACTTTCAAGGAAGGTGCAAAACACTCTGGAGACCCAAAGTCGCAGATCCTTCCTTATTTGGAGAGGATGAAGTTTACTACACGTGGGGCGAATGTAGTGCGGTCCCGCGGCTCAACGACAACGGGGAGGTGGAGCATGTTGTTGGCTGTCTTATTGATGTTACACATATTAAATGGGCTGCTCGAATGCAGGAAAGAAGGTTATATGAAGCAGTAAAGGAGAAGAAGGAACGAGAAGAATTCATGAACATGACAAGTCATGAGCTGATGAACCCACTTTCGGTCGCTGTCCAAGCAGCACACACCATGATCTCTAGTCTTGATGAGATCAATAAAGCTCTTTCTCATACTCATGACAACGTCCTTCATGATGACAATTCAAAGAGTTATGGGGAGATTAAGACGAGTGTAAGGCGCAATATCGAAATCGCGAAAATCATTCTAGCTTGTGGAGAACATCAGCGAAAATTGATGGAGGACGCTCGTATGATGTCTAAACTGGATATCAATCTGTTTTCAATTTCACCAACTCGAACGGAACCAATTCGTGTTGTCGATACAGCTATGTCTATGCTCTCTGGAGAAACATCGAAGTTAGATATTAGTATCCGACTCGAGGTGGACCCCTCCATGGAAGCTTTGAGTTCGCAATGGCTTTGCTTCGACCCTTCAAGATTTCTACAACTACTCCTCAATCTCCTCACGAATGCCAATGAATACGCAAAATCATCCAAAACGCGAAATGTAGTAGTGCGTCTTGGAGCCACAACTGGATCCCCTTACCACAAAGAGATGGGGCGAGAGATACAGTACATACCTCTTCGCACAGCACGAAGTGATCCGACTTTGAAAGACACGTCGGGAACAGGAGAGATAGTATATCTTCATTGCTCAATTACCGACACTGGCAAAGGATTGAGTGAAACGGAGAGAAAGACACTCTTCAAGAAATTCTCTCAAACGTCTTTAAGCACGCATACGAAGTATGGCGATTCTAGTCTGGGATTGTTCATCTGTCGGGAGCTTGCGGAGTTACAGGGAGGTGCAATCGGTATTGGATATGCGGATTCTCAAGCAATGGGCAGCACTTTCGCTTTTTATATCAAGACAAGGCGGTCTGAATACAAACCAGCGGAACTACCGCAGGAGACGTCGACGGAATCGTCTCAATTGGAGGATCAATCTTCAATGGGCGACTTCGATGTCGGATCTGATACTGATGTTATTTCGATGTCTGAGCTGGACTTTTCAGAGTCCGAGATGACTGATTCCGAGGTTCTTAAGTCTCGGGACAGCGGACATATTTTTAGTACTAGCTTTCCCTAGTTTTAACAATATCAAGGATTACAACAATGTATCTAAGATTTCAGTACTTACAACTTCAGTCACTAAATTGATACCGACATTAACATTTGTATGGATTGTGGTGAAGAGACAGAAGTTGATCAGGAGAACTTGGGTAGGGTTGTGAGGTTGAAACCTCAAGGGGCAGAATTTGAGTCAAAATCTCGAGCCAAAAAACCGAATAGGAGAAAGTACTGGGCAAGGGCCAAGGCAGCCACATGATATGAAATTGTGAATCTGTTTCTGAGGGAGCTCGGAACTTGATATCTAAAGGTCGATTTTGGTCGTCGGAATGTCTTGTAGGGGAATGACTGGTAGTGCGTGTAATTGGATGAACGGAGTAGCAGTTGCAAGATGGAGAAGAATGATAAAACATACAATTATCACTTATCATAAGACTTTTTGAGTAAGGTCTGTCTACATTAATGTATATGTGCCAAAAATTAACAACTAATTACACAAAGAGTTTCTTAGGAATAGCACACAGCGCCGTCTCAAGTTTTCGACTAGATATCGGATAGTATTCAAATATCGGTTTATCTACTCAAGATTACGAAGTAAAGATCACATGAATGACAACGAACATGTCTAAGAGGAACCTACCATCATCATGCCACGCGAAACTTTGATGCCCAATCCTCTGTATCTAAATTCAAGCATAACCGCTCGCTCGTCCACGAATCAATATTTCTTTCCCTCTGCCAAACCTGCGATTGATATCCTCCTATGATATCTAAATCCCCTCTCTCTCCTCAAATATCCTCCCATACAACCCCCTGCAAATTCATCTACCTCGTAACGAGCCACCATAAGTGGGCTCTCGAAGAAATTTCACCAGGACCATTTTCACAACCGTGCAAACAAACAAGCCTAAATCGTATCGGCACGTCACCTTTTCAGGATATACATCCGACAGACTAGCCGAATCAACGACCTGTTCTTTTCTCTTTTTAGGCTTCCCTCTGCACACCCTCCACAAGACAACCAAAAAGATTTTCTCTGGAAATATGCCATATTCTCAGGATCTAGGGTTGAAGATCGTGAAGATTTATTTTTCGATCTCATGGATCAGTGCTGCGGGATTGTTATGAGTATATTTATGTCTTCGTGAAGCTCTAAGTCGCGTCTTTGGGTCGATATCGATTATTCAATATCTCTGCGCGAATAATCCCATTCGGTCACAATGCCAAGTATAGAAGGAAGAATTATCACTCCGTCTTATGGTAGAAAGAGGCACAGCAGGGGAGTTCGTAGGGCAGGAGTGGGTTCGTTTAGAGTAACATTCAATAGCTAATTTCATGCTTAATTTAAGGTTAAGTGTGATTCACGTACTATAAGTTGACATTTATCCTTACTGTCGCTCGATTTTTTGATTTTTTTTAGGTATTGTTTTGTTGTCGTTTTTATTGTTGCTGTTGGTTGTTGTCGCTGTGGCTTTTGTCACCTCTAGCACCTTCATTCGTCTTTCGTTAAAAGTTCTTGCACAAGTGCACAAAAATATAATATAATAATCTGCATACATTGTTGCCTGCTATTCAATATCATTCACCAATCACGAAATAGAATTTGAATTCGAGTTTGATATCATACAAACGCACAGATATGAGGTCTCTCCTCATACCCTGCCTCTTTTTGGCCTCAATCCTCGCAGCACCAGCACCTTACATCGTCACAAGCTACATCGAACTATCCGTATACACCCACATAGAAGCCGGAACCTTTCTTAGCACCATCTACACTGAAGCAGTCGAAACAATCACTCATGAAGTCATTCCAAATGCGACTCCCGTCACAGATGCCGTCAAAACACTGACTGACACATTCGCCTACGCACACGTTACCATTGTCGAAGTAGTTCTTCCACCCGGCAGTGGTTCTCGGCCGACTTCCAGCTACGATTACTATGCGACGACGACTGCTGTTCAAACCAGCTACGTAGTTCCAATAACCTACACTCCACATCCTAGCTGCACGGGCGCCGCTCAGGACTGGACATATGTAACCAACGTCCCGATCTACGTTCCCACGATCATCGCAAGCTTTATCACGCCTTCGGCTCTCACAACCTCCATTTCAAGATACACTTACTATGATGATCGTGTGAGTGCCGCAACATACGTCAACGCCATTCTCAATCCCACCGATCTGGCAGCCGATTCGTTGGCCAGCGCTTCTTCAAACTATGAACCTTATTCCATGACGTATTGTTACACCCCCACAACAACATGCACCACTGTCCTCTCAACCGCAACCTGTACTCCCACATGGATATACCCCGGCTATGAGTCCTCCTCAAACAGTCGCGGCAGCTTTTCGTCCGAAGATTCATACTCCTGCGACCAGTATTATTGCGGAGACCGCGCGATTCTGCTGCTCATCATCTGTGTTCCTGTCGGCTGGGTGGTTCTTTGGTTACTCCTTGGACTTTTAGAATCTTGGCTTTCGTTTAAGGGGATTATGTTGGGGTTGAATCGGAAACGAGGAGTTCCGTATGCGTGGTGTTGTATATTGATGCTTTTTCTGTGTTTTACGGGACCCACATATAGAGCCAAGAGTGCGGAGGAACAGGAACGGTTGGAGGCGCAGTGGAAGGAGATGGGTGCGGGTAAGAAGTTGGCGTTGTGGTCTAAGTGGGGGTTTAGGTGGAAGTATCCGGATATGTTGGGGGAGGAACCGGAGAAAAATAAAAGAGCTTTCAGAGAAGGGTGTTTGTAGATTCTCTGTTTATGTTGGATTTGGTTTCGTACAGTGATTTTGTTTCACGTATCGAATTCAATCTGTACATTGAGTTTTCTCTCAACTCAGTCATTCGAAGTTATCTTTTTAACTGGGTACGAAATGAGAATTGCATGGATAGACGATAATGTTATGATGATGAAGTCGGTATATACGAATATAGTTCAGACATAGATAGACTCAGTGTCTAATTTTTAATTCAATATGCGATCAACACAACAATCACTATCAGCCTTATTTTCGGAAGAATACCTAGTTCTTATTGCAGTATATCTTCCCCATCCATTCTCCACCCCAGACAAAGAATTGCCGAAGTATCATATATCAGGGAAAGAACCCTCATCATACCAGTTAAAATACCCGCTCTCTACCCTTCCCCCAAATCAAAACTAGAAATCAAAACCCCTAAATCAATCTGTAAAATCCAGAACTCAAGGACAGTATATATATATAGCTTCGCGAGCAGCTGATTTCCTCGCCTATACTTCACACGCCTTACACAGTTCTTCATCTTTGATCCCATCGCCTTTTCCCCGCTCTTAGCTCCTATAATTTCACCGACTTGTACACCCCTTACTTTCAGGTTATTGTCAGACTTCTTCAATATCACAATAGATACGGGCTTTCGATCGAAGGTTGGGAGGCTTACTGTCGTCAAGATGACCAAGTATACTTCACTTGAAATATCGAGGTCAGACATGTAGGTATAGGAAGCAGGAACACGCAAATAGATTCAAACCAAATCCCACTACTCCCTTTTCATGGAATCGAGATAACCAAAATTGCCAAGTATTTGTTCTTAAATTGATAAATATCCGATGAACACCTATTAGTCGTGGAAGAATCTGGGTAGGAGATATATATCTATTGTCAAGGGAGCCAAAGATATGTCTGAAATACCTCTCATCTGATCGAAGAATTTGCCACCGAGGTTTGAAAGAAGAAGAATATAAAACCATCCACTTCGTACAACTTTCAGATCTGGATGATTTCATGCTGAGGTAAGATTGATCCAAGTACAACTCATAACGGAACGCGGTGAATCCCAAAGAAATATTCCAGAATAACCACGTGAGTTTTCAAGGAAATAAAGAGATGATACACCACAAGGGAGATTATTGTTAAGTATCAATAATCCCAAATCTACACGCCTCGTCGTCGACACAACATCATCAACCTTGCCTCAAATCCAAGAACCAAATGATTCTGCACCTATCATAATAACTCTAGAGTCTAATATCCACACACCAGAAACCAAACCCCCCGATAACCCAAAACACTACAATAGTAAACATACAATGAAGAACCATACTCCATCCAAAGGAGGAGATCTCGAGAGGCCTCCACAATCACGAGACTCAACCATCCAAATCCAACAAACGTGCACTCACACGTGACACCCCTCGCATTCGTTCACCAAAAGGGCAAAGCGTCTTTCAGTTTCCGCTCGACCAATCGAATCCCTGTATATCTCTCTAACCAAAATACATTCTTCTCACTGCATACGGATCAACATCAGCACTCTTCAATATACGCGCAGCAACATGGAATAGATTACGCATTACTCACTCCAAACAATCTAATTGCTCCGTGCAACGTATGTAGAATCCCAAGAAGGAAATGTAGAAGTTGTTAGTGCAGCTACAAGGCTGAGTACCTGGGTAGCGTTACTCTTAATCCCAGGTAACATGTATGCTCTGGAAACGGAGGGGGTATTACGATAATGAAGTTCTTGGGTATATATATGAGTATCTGGATCGAGAGTTCTCATCTCCCACTTCACCTTTTAAACTTTACAATTTCCAAGTGTTTCGATCCTGTTATACACTTTTCTACCGACTTTCCATACTCAGTTCTTCTTATATATCATCACATTACATCTTTCTTCACATTTGAATCTATCCATGTCTTTCATAATCGAAGGAGCAATAAAGGGCATTGCAGCCGGTATCGGTCTCGCATCCGAGAGTGTGCACGCCCATAAAGCAAAGAAAGCCAGTAAAGCACATTCTTCATCTCCACAAGTATCCAGTGGCGAGGATATTCAATCTCGATCATCTAGCTCCAATGCCTTGAGAATATCGCATGAAGATCCCACAGCTGTAAAGTGCAGTTCTCCACCCGAAGAAAACGATGAACAGATTTGGGAGTTAGATGCTGCACAAGATGAGCTTGTACTCGAACACGAGATCGCTGTCTCTCCGCTCGATAAGACGCTCCAAGTTTCCCCCTCAGACCTTATGGTACAGGAAATCGGAGCAGATGATCAAGGCCCCCAAGGGAAAGAAAAACACACCGTTTTCATGAAAGTATTCGTCTCCCGCTTCATTGCCAAATATCCCGCCCCTCAATATCCATCATCCCATTCCATCATCAACCGACTCCCCCTTCCCGTCATTCTCCCCCAACGCCGACCCAAAAGCCGTTCTCGAGGCTTCATCCACGCCTATGCTCCTCTCCTCGAAAACTGTGATATCTCCGAGACCATGTGGCTTGATTTCCTGCGCACATTTAACGAAGCAACCCAAGCCTCACCCTGGATCCAATGCATCAATTTTGCCGGGTTGGCAGCGCATGGAGTTGCTCCCGGCGTTGCTATCGCTGTTCAGATAGCGATTGTAGTTGCTATTAAAACTGCAAATGAGATTCATTCTCGTCAACGAACAAATTCATTTCTGGACGTGATGAATAACCAATTCTTTCGTCCTCGTGGTCTGTATGCATTGGTATTGACTTGGAATCCGGATGATGGAAATCACACGAGTATGGTTGATATGTCATCTACCATTTCAAAATCAATTGATTCACAAACTGGAGAATCAAAAACCAGGAATAAATTTCATACGTCATCTGGAAACACATATGGTGATTTCGAGTTTCCAGAAGCGGCGCCTCTTGTTTTCCCGGCTCTCGATGCGACTTTAGCAAATACGGGGTCAGAGGAAGAAGAAAAACTGAAGGAGAAGTTGAAAAGGAAGGGGAATTTTGTATCCGATTACATGGATCGAAGAGCACGAGCGCAATCTGCGGCGAATAATCCCAATAGCTTTTTGTCGACTGGGCCAAAGGAGAAGTTTACGAGTCGGTATGCTGATCCGAGTCACCCGGCGAGTAGTGGAAATCCATGGAGTTTGATTACAGGTGGTAAGTTTAATCCACCGATGGGAAAAGACTTGATGGCTGCTAGAATGGGAGGAGGGGGGTTCGGTGGAAGGGGTGGTGGACTAGGTGGACTTGGTGCTGTTTTCGGTAGCGAGCGTTCCGATTTAGGTTGGAGACAAGCACAATCAGATGGCAGAATAAGTCGTCAGCGTGGAGGTAGTGAAGAACAGCAGCAGCAGAGAAATAATCCAAGGGGAATGAACAGATTCGGAGGAGGACTTGGAGGGTTTGGTGGCCCTGATATCATAACGAAGGGAGTTAAGAGGATTCTGGGTAATGTGAGTACTGCCTAGTTCAACAAGTTGAATGCTAGAGGGTGATTGCTAACAAATACCACAGAATATTCTATATCTCGTGGTAGTAAACATGCCGAGCGATGAAGAAATTGCAACGGCTAGCGCGCAGATCCGAAGTTGGGGTGCTTGAAAATTTGGGGTTATAACATTGCATACGACATGCAGAAGCGATACTTGTGAGGGGCAAGACAGACGCAATTGAGAAGAAGAGTATATTTGGTTTAAAAAATCGAGTTCAATCTATCATCTCCCCCACATTGCCCCAATATAGCAGTAAGACCGTGCTTACTATCAGACCCGTCGTTCTGGTAATTAATCACAAACTATGTGAATCCACTTACCATTCAATGCAAGCCACATCACTTGTGTCTATAAAACTCATCCACATATCACGTGTAAATGGATACGTGGCGCAAATGTGAGACGGTAATGTACCCATGATCATTTCATCTCACCACTAGAAAGATATGAATGAATGTAAAGTTGATTTGTTGCACATCTCATTGTTGCACCGAGTGATGGGATGAACTTGTCCCGCTAGGGTAGTGAACAGGCGGTGTGGTGATGCGGATTGATTGGGGGTGAATAGTTCTAGTGGAGCTTGTGTAACACGCGTGGCGATCCAGGTCTAGAACATGTCTTGATTTCTCCGGCGCGAGACAGAGATGTATGATCTAGAAATAATTTGCACTTCCAGCATAATCTCCCTTTGTGCCTGGGAATGCACCAACTGGTGTTCCGTTGTTCTCCTCATCGGAACTATTGTCCTCTTCGTACGTATCCGCTCGATCTGGAGGCGCTCTCATACCTTCAAGGACTTGATTGTCAAGACTTGGAGGATTGTAAGATTTTAGTGTATGCATTTCCCGTCCGGATGGTAGTGCTGATATGAGCGTTCCAATAGAAGGTATGAGCTGTGTACCAATCTGTGGTCGTCATTAGTACTGAGTTTTGCAGAGAATGGAAGGGTGTAGCCTACAGTGTCGTTCATCTTCACCCATTTCTTCTCCAGCATTTCTAGAACTCTACCCTCCTCTGCTTTCCCTGCATCACTTCCCCAATCCTTCCCCTTTTCAACTCTACGGTCCTCCCTTTTTTCTGTCCATTCTTTCTTTAATCTCCCGAATCCCATTCCAGAGGATTTCTTTCCATCATCTCCCACTAGCATACCCAGCTCACTCAAGCCAGCTCTCAGCCATCCAATACCATCGCCTGTCTTCCCTCCTAACTCCGCATCCACCCCAAAAAATCTGCAAGCTTTTCCTCTTCCCACTCTTCGCAAGTCCTCCACGTATTTTAACAGCTCGGCATCGACCTTTCCCTTTCCTCCATTGCCCATTCCACCTAGCATGGCTACAGCATTACCCGCATGGTCAGCGGCAGCAAGACATAATCTTGCAAAAAGATGAGCGCGAACTTTGGGCATCTCAGGAGCCTTGATCATCCATTCTTTATCATTTTTGTTACGATCTTGTTGCACTGCTGCTGGATATGGATCATCTTTTAGAACCGCCAGCAATGTACTTTCGGCCAATGCTAAGCTACTAAGGGCACGGAAAACCGGGTTTGAGATATCAGGACAAGGGGGTGGAGAAGTAAGACTCGTTGATCGGGAGAACAGATAGTTATGAATCGAACCAGCTGTTAGTAATTGCTCTGTAGCAGCTTTGATACATGAAGTTCTTTGATCAGGTGATGGTGACGCTGTCGCAGATGAATAGAGTGGATGTAATGAGGACCGTGAAAGAAGAACATGGGTATAGGCTAGTGTTGAAAGAACGAAATAAATTTCATATTCCAAACTCTGTATCTTCAACCTTGGAGTTTCTCTACCGGGTATTGGAGGACCTGAAAGGGTTGGACGCCATTCTAGAGTTGGTGTCGAAGTGAGGATGATATCTATGTGTTCTGCTCCGGGATCAAATTGAGAGGATATACCAGAGTCGATGGCTAGGAGATAAGGGATGTAGTTGTTGAGTGCTTGGAGAATAGATGAAAGATTTGAAGATTGCTGTGAAGGAGTAAGTCGTTTGTGCCTCTTCAGCACATCACGAAGAACCCCTCTGTAAGTACTTGCGGTTAAAGGTAGTGAGGGGTGTGAGTCGCTGGTGAAATATGATGAGAAAGAAAACGAAGATGTTGTGGGAAGCTCAAGTGGGAAGGGCATGATTGAATGTGTTAATGCGAATCAGTAGAATGCCTTTGGACACGGCGTGGAGTTCGATGCTACCACTACACGTGACTCTTTGAGATTTATAATGAGTGTTCGTCAGCGGTAAGAGTGTTTGTTCGTGGAGAGTAGGTGATTGTGCAGATGTTGCCGACTCACCAACCTGTGTCAAAAGAATGAGGATATAGATTGGAAAATCAAAGAGGAAGTGGTGGTGGTGGTAGTGGTGAGAGTGCCGGTCGAATGGTCGGACCACCACCCTCGTTTGGAATTTGGCGGGGCAATGATATTGAATGCATTCATGGCTTTTTGAGACGACCGTAGCAATTTACCTGGCTCCCTGGTCTGCTTGTCCCACCATATGGATATTATGGCGAACCTTATCAAATGCCACCAGTTCATTTTTATCTACGTCATCTTGGCTACTAGAAGTGCTGCTTGTTAGACTGGCTAGACCACCACCTAGTAGGTAAGGAATCATATTCAAGAGTAGGTAAATCTCAAGTTATTCATTTCTTCATCCATAACAACCATCTATACCAAATACTCAATCGTCGCTACTCGAAAATACATTGAATACTCTTCTCGTATCAAGACTAAGCTTCAATCCTCTCTATTTACGCAGTTCACCGTTCACCATGTCTGCATCTCAAAATCAATCCTCACTCAACTCCACCCCCGCCGGTACAACTTTTGGCCCCAACTCCGGCGCGCCATCGTCCACAGCCACTCCCGGTATGTCAGTAGGATCGGCTACAGCAATGGGTCATGGTGATCATCCAAAAGACAATGCGGACGACAGTAATGCCAAATTATCGAGTTCCAAGGTCGGACCTCAACAAGAGGATTTAGATGGAGAGCAAATGAGAGCACCTGGAGAAGGAGATGTCATGGCTGCCCAATTCAACAAGAAGGATGCTGGATGGGGAGAGGAGGGTAGTTATACAAGTGATTTGGATAGACAAAAGGCAGAGCAGAAGGAGGCTAGAGAGAAGATCAAGAGTCAACGAGAGCAAGGCATCGATGTAGATGGAGGTGCAGGTGGAAGGATCCAAAACGAAGGGTTGGGGTCCGTTTGAAGCGAAAGGAAGACTTGAATTCAAACCTTTGTAATATTTTGGCAGTTGTCAATGCTTTATCGTCGGCCTTTCTGCAAAATATGATTTGCCACGATCCCACCTTGCCATGCGGCCATGTATTATATCTGCCAAACAACCCAAACTCCGTCGCCATGCCCAAAAATCAAAGCGACCATTCCCTTATTGTATTAAAACTCCATATTTTCCATAACTTGATCCCCAACAGAACTTAGAGCTGATGATGCCTCTCTAGTGGAAGGTGTTTCCTCAATCTGCTTTGGTATTGGTTTCATCCGATCTGCCCACTCTTTCACACTTGTAATCTCTCCTCCCTCAACTTTCACTATTCGAGGTTCGGCAGGTCTTCCTAATAATGTCCCATGATATCGTGAATCCTCATCGGTTGTGTTATGCTTCTTTTTGAGAGCTATCTTCTTTTAGTTCATATTCACAACCACGTGAAATCAATAAAGAAAGAGGTAAAGCATACCAGTAAGATAATCTTCCCCTCCATCTGCCAACGCAATCCTCCTAATCTCTTTATTCCCCTCCCCCATTGCCCAGGCTAAAAACCCTTCCACACCTCTCATATCTTCTTCGCCATAGAATTCCTGTTCCTCTATTGCCTTCTCTGGCATAAGAGCTCCACAATCTTGCATGGCCATTCGTACGTCTGAAATCGTTATATCGAGATCCGCATGATTTAGATCGGCATGCGCTGCCGTTGATTGTGCAAGTATGTACATATAACGAGCAGCTAAATCGGTTATGGTATCAAGAACTGAGGATCGCGTTGAGTGATAACCTGCTGCGCGGAGGATATGTAGAACGCATGGTCGAAGGAGGGCATGATGAAGAGCTTGAGGTGTTGCCATCTTAAGTTTTTCGATTTTATTGACGGAAAAGTCGGGATCAAGGTGCGGAGAGACTAGATATTATCATGATTGCATGTCGCAAAAATTATATAGTTGGTTAAATAGGAAGTCTCTTGTATTCCACCGTAAAGCGCAAAAGGCGAATGCGAATTCCCATCTGTCGCATAAGTGAAATGGAAAACGCGGTTGCGCGATTGTGCGGTCGGGTCACCGTACAATTCTCGAGCCAGAGCTCCTTCCATTCCAATTGATCAGTTCAACATCTCAAATTCTTAGATGCTACAAGAACTACGACAGACAACGAACAAACTCTTGTTTTGTGATTTTTATAAAATCCTACTCCCACCAATCTTGCGACACGAATAATTATTTTCAAAAGAGTGCACAACCACGAGGATAGACCGCCAACATGAGCGGCTCATTTAAGCTAAAGTTGAGTCTCAAGACAAATGGAGGAACGAATGGATCACCGGGACCTTCTACACCTACCACACCTTCAGCTCTTACACCTGGCGGATCCAAACCGAAGATAAAATTGAGCAGTAAACCTGCAGGTTCACCCCCTCTTCAATCTGCGTCTAGCTCATCGCAACCAAAATCTACAAAAGCAGGTCGAGCACCTAAACCAACACAAAAGCTCGTAGATTCGCGCAAGAGAGTCAAGAAAGAAGATGACAGTGGCGATGAAACTATCTCTGTTATACCAAGGAAACCGAACCTTCACGATGAACCTGCGAAGAAGAAAGTCAAGATTAGTATCAAGCCAAAAGCATCTGCCATGGCTGGTGTCAATGGACTTCCAAAGACACCGGTTATGATGAAGGCTAAAATTAAGGGCAAACCACCGAAAAGACCTCTTGGAGAAGGTTATGACTCTGAAGCCAGTGATACGGAGAAAGATCCCTCCATTGAAGAAGCGTTTATCTTTCGAATGATTCCCGGCGACGATTGTGACTACCTACGAACATGCATCACCGAGAAAAAAATGGGTATCAATCCAAAAGTCGGAGGCGCAGATGTGCAAATGAAATTTTTTCATGCAGAAGGTAGACGAGCTGCTGTTATTATCCGTGGAAATTTCTATGCCGCTACTCTTGTCGACTTGCCATGTATTGTTGAAGGAATGAAGAGTTGGGATAAAAGAGGATGGTATAAAAGTGCGGATATTTGTCAAATGCTTTGGATTTATCAAAGAGTTGAGAATGAAGACGAGGCCAAAACCGCCCCATTGCCAGGAATCATTGATCCACAAACTTTTCAATATCCACATGGTCTTACTGCTCCAATGCATTTAGCACGAAAACGGCGTTTTAGAAAACGTATCAGTAGGACTGCAATCGAGGCTGTAGAGGAAGCTGTTGAGAAACTGCTTGAAGATGATCGAAAGGCTATATCTTCAGAATACAAAGTTATTTCGCCAGAAAGAGAACAAAGTAGTCAAGTATTTAGTCCGGGAAGTTATGGCGATGAAGGAGAAGACCAGTATTCGGAAGATGAAGATGCTGAAGGAGAAGCTGACGATGGTGGTTACTTCTCTCAGATCAACAACGCCGATGGTGCCGTATCTGGGGATGAAATGGGCGGAGATCTCGAAGCTGATCTCGCAGCAGAGATGGAAGCCGAATTGGAAGCAGGAGCAGGCTTTGAAGATATTGCTGCTACTCCTATGTCTATGTCAGGTGTCGCGGCCACTCCTATGCTACAAGGCGATACTCCAGCTCCCAATGAAGAAGATGACAGCGGTGACGAATCAATTGAAGATGGGGAGAGTGGAGATGAAGGAAGTGAAGCGGATGATGTTGATGACGATGAAAAAGCACGCTTGGCCCAGCTCCAAGAAGCCAAAGAAGATATCGTGGATTTGGAGAAACAGATTGAAGGTCTACAAGCACAATTGGCAGCTCAGAATAATCCAATTCTACGCAGGAGAATTGAAGATAAATCAAGAAAACTTAAGGCTGAGTTGGAGATCAAGAAATCTTCGATTGGAGAGGCAGAGGATGATTAGACATATTTTAAAAATCACTGAGTATTTGGGCTTCATGTACATTTAGGCGTTTTCACAGTAGGTGGGATGGGACGACCTAAACAATATTCGGCGCTGGCAGGTTGTCTCTGCTTGGGTTGGACAATTGGCGTTGGGTCATTTTGGGATGGATGGACAGCTCAAAAGCTTTGTCTTAATTCGGAGTTTGAGCCGGGTGGCATGGCATGGTGCCATGCTACAATGCTGCATTTAAGGTCAGGGGAAATGATAAGCTACTATCAAATAGGTAGCGTCATGTTGGACGACAGAATGATAGATGCCTTATAATACAGATTCTTGTCTATAGTATCCTTACACAGATGTGATATAATTTTACATCTTTCCTCGTACCCTAGTGCCCAATCTTCATGGCTCTAGCTGTGTCAATTGCATGTGTCTTCTTGACTTGAGCATCTTCCTTCTGCTTTATACTTTCTACATGCCACACCATATGAAGACTCCTTATTGAGCAGCGCTTCAACATCAAAACTCTCAAAGCCCTCAAATAATCCCCCACGAATTGAGCCCAATCCGCACCCAATTCGCACCAAAGAAGCACATCGACTTTCCACCCTATCCACAACCTCGAATTT
Organism: Botryotinia calthae; assembly: GCA_004379285.1. Classification (NCBI taxonomy): domain Eukaryota; kingdom Fungi; phylum Ascomycota; class Leotiomycetes; order Helotiales; family Sclerotiniaceae; genus Botryotinia; species Botryotinia calthae. The sequence continues at coordinate 629 of PHWZ01000371.1, read as the reverse complement.
ACATTCCCTTCAAGTAATTACCCTCCTTAATCTTCGCGCGTCGCTCCTTCCTCATCGCCTTTACCAAATCTCCTCGTTGTTCTAATGCGGCTTCGCCTTCACTGGACAAATCGACGGATTGTTGCTGCAGAGGAACCTTTACTTCGAGCAGAGAAGTGTCACCTGAGAGAAGCGCGCGTTCTTCTGCCTTTCTGCGGGCTTTCGCAGCAGCACGACGGAGTTTCTTAGATTTTGCTGGTGAGAGTGTTAGTCAATTTGAGGAGAATTGGAAAGTAGGAGAAGGAAGGGTAGAGGGATAGGAATGTTGGGATAGGATGGATAGAGGATAGATTAGAAAAACATACAGAATTCATCGCCTCCTGCTGTGGCACCCCCATCAGCAGCTTTCTTCTCGTCTAGACAGTGCCACAACCATTCTGGATATTCTTCTTCTTTTAGAGCGACTGGGTCGTCTCTTCCTTTGAGGAAGTTGAGCCCTTGTAGTATGGTTCCTGCGGGAATACTGGATGTGGGTAAGGGGGTTGATTTTTTGGTAACGGAAGGATGCGAGGAGATTCCTTGGGCGGCGGGGGAGGGGGAGAGGGGGGTTGAGAAGGGTTGGGCTGCGCCGGTGGAGGTGGAGGTTGGGG
>PHWZ01000370.1:0-38093 GCA_004379285.1 Botryotinia calthae | reverse complement strand
CCCCCCCCCCGAGACAAATATAACACATAGCAATCAAGATATCCAAACTAGAAGAGTGAATTTCCAATTATCAGAGTTTTTAGATGTAGAGCAGCGGTTCTGTTAAGAGGATGTGAAAACTTAGTGCGCTACTACCTAGCTCCGAGCTGGATAACATTCATTAAAAATTTGGAGTATATTATTTAGCGCTCGAGTCTTGAGGCGGAGCTATCCCTGTTAAATCTTGGGATACAGTATGAAGATATTTAAGCATTTCCCATTTACCGGATCACCCTATTGAATTTCTCTCCCAAAATGATACATGACATCACCCTCAGCATCTTAAACACCCACCCGGGACTTGAAATCCCAACACCTTAATCAATGATTATACAACAATCTAGAATCACATCCGGTAATGACGAAATACCCCAAGATTCTCTCTTCCTAAAGGATCTCCATAGGATCTGACCCGATGGTTTGGTAATCCGATTGATGGGTCGGCGGCTATCACATTCATGTTTCTGAAACTTTGCACGTGTTTTCATGGATTAGTTTCATACCAATTCATCTCTGCTTTAGTATCACATATATCTCTTCGCATTACAAAACTCAAACCTTCACTCTACATCTTCGATTCCGGCACCTCAAAATTCAGAAACCCATCTTTTTATACGACCATGAGTACCTTGCCGCAGCGGTCAATTTCTCGCGCCCGCACTTATCTAATGACCGACTTGGACGTAAACTTTTATTTTTAATTTTTGAAACAAACAAAAGTCCATCGACCTCGACCGCTCAGCCATCCTGGAGCGCTAAGAAATAGCCGCGAACGGGGTTTCGGTTACTTGCTCCTGGGATTCGATAAAGGTACTTACTTGGAGAAGTTGGTTATGCGGTGTGTTAGCGGCGATGAGAAGAGATTGGGGTTGAAAGATGGACGCTGGAGATGCTGTGAGATGGGTGGCGGTACGGTGTTGTAGTCAAACAACTTATTCGTGATCCTTTGAATATTGGCTTGTGTATATAGACGAGAAGTATCTCTTGATTCTTCTGTCTTCTTTTTTTCTTTTGGAGAATAGACGTCTATTCAGTATCCATTGTTAACTTTCCAGTCACTCTTTTTAAAGCTTATAATTACTTCTCCTTTTATCATCTCAACCTCTCAGAGTCTTCCTTTCATTTCTTTCCCTCAAAATCCAAGAGAATGTGCTGCTGTTTTTCACCTCGTGGGGAACACGTCGAGCAAGTCAAGAAAATTTCACAGCAGGAAATCGATGCAATGAAAGAAATGCACAAATCTAACGGTAATCGAGCACTCGTTCCTGCTGGTCTGGGTGCTGCTAGGAACCGTTCGAGAAGCAGCGGCAGCCATTCTGGACGAACAGCATATCCAAATCGATTATCGCAAAGCGGATCTAGTCATGGATATGGTAGTGGTGACAAAGATCCGAGAGTTCATAACAGTGATAGGAATAATGCCACTCATGAATATGGCCATGGTGGATGTGGTCAAGGAGCACGCTCGGCACCACTATTGGGGAATAAAGCGCTGTGGACCGGATCGGGATCTACACCGCGGTATACACCCAGAGACACTGAGTACCGGAGATGAATAGAACATGTTTAAGTAATAGATAATTTGCCATTGTCTTTTCGAGAGGAGAATCAAAATTCAAGAAAACATATTTAGAGAAGAAGAAGATAGTATACCGGATATCTATCTACGATACATCCATCCATTTACATCTTCGAGACTCTTGATACACACACTCAAGCACAAGTCCCACGACGTTACCCACCCCTCAACTCTAAATATGGATACATTTCATTTGCAACACCATCACCCACGAGCTGGAAATTCGCAAAGATATCAAGAACTTGAGAGGGAAAACTCGCTTTAAGTGATATCCGCATCTAGGATTGCTAGGAGAATATTTACAATAATTCCGCTTTTTACAATTTGTTTTATGGGAGTCTGTCATTAGACGATTGGAAATTTGGGTGTACCGGTTAGGAAGTAGACAATATCAAGCAGGAAGGCTATGAGAGATGAATGTTTTAATCAATATCTTCTCGTTAAATCAACCTTGTGAGTTTGTTTTTGTGATGATGTAATTGCACTGAAGTCCTCGGATCAGCCTTTCAGGATTTAGGACGAGAATTCGAGATGCTGATGAAATTTTCTTTAACTTTAAAGAAAAGAGAGTTGCTGAAAGGAAGGCACTTGAGAAAATATCAGATTTCACAACTTATTTTCCCTCAATCCTTGGCCAACAGTTTTTTTTATATAATAGATAGTTTTTTTGACTAGCCCACCTTTCCGTTACTATTACTACTTCTAAGTCTACCCGGACCCTTCTTTCTCCCTCCATCTAAACCATACAATCCGCCTGCAAAAAATACCAAGAACGCACCCACCAAAGTACCAGGACTAAGTCTATTTCCAAACAACCAGATACTCAATAATAAACTAGCCAATTTCCTTACATTCAGCACAATCGTTACCGTGAGTGCAGAAGACGCAGCAGCAAGTAAGTTAACTCCGCGTATGCTTGCATATTGTGTGAGCACATTCATAGCAAGAAAGACGAGTTGGCTTGGTAGATAGATTTGTGAGAATTTGGAGACGACATCGGAGGGGAGCGACTGGACATCGAGGAGGGGAAGGCTGAGTGGTGCGGAGGAGGCAAGCCTGAGAAACTGGCGATACATGGAGGGGAAGAAAGGGGCGAAAAGCGGAAGTGCGAGAATGTGTGAGTAGAAGAGGTTTTCTTTCCAGTGGGGCCCGTATTCTTTATAGGTTTCTTCCGTGTAAAGACCCATTATTGCGGAGAGCACTTGAGCAACAAAGAGGATGACGAGTCCTGTGTTGAAAGAGGGTATGTCTTCGTCTACTTTTCCGTCCTGGAAGGGGATTGTTAGTGAGATTTGAAGGTATAATAAGCGTGATAATACCTTAGACTGCGCATCGAACATAGCTGCTGTGACCACTCCAATTGTCAAGAGAATGACAGCTATAATTTGTATCCTAGAGAATCGTTTTCCCCATAGATATCCCGCAGCCAAGGTTGTAATACTACCGCCAGATCGTAAGATGATGTGCATAGGTACTGATATATTATAGCCGAAAGCATGATTGTTCATGACATTGATTGTAAAGAATAAAACAATATTTATGATCCATCGACGTATTGGGACACGATTTGGTGTGAGGAAGAGCGGGGGTCGACTTCGATCGAATTGGGAGATGTAGCTGGTCACAGCTACAAAGATGAATTGGACAAATGTCATAAGAGTTCCTTCAGATAATTAGAATGGCAATCGGTGAGGTGGTGCATGGAGGGGATGTACCGCTGTCTTTCTCGACTCTGTTTTCATCAACGTCAGCGGGGTACTCAAAACAATATAACGTCAACAGCAAGGTAGCCAAAACTTACTTGACAATGGCTTCCAACGCGAAAACCTAAGTATACAATGAGCTCCTCATCCTTTCCAATTCTCTAAACGTGTAGGAGCACTCACATTTGAGCAACAACCTCCAAAAATCAGCCCAAGCATAGCACCCACTGCCAACCATTGTGGAATTGTTTCAATAAACATGCGCCCCGCCATTGCAAGCAATTTTGAGGACGTAGATCTTTTATCATTGATTCCATACATTTCGGCCTTTTCCAATGATGGTGCAGCATTAATAACCTTTGGGGCTACGCCATCTCCATCGGCATTCGAAGCTTGTAAATCTCGAAGGGTGGAACGGCGTCGTTGAGCCGGCATGGATGCTTGCTGCTGGCTGCTAGCAGAATCAGCTCTGCGTCTTCGAGCCATTCATAAATACGCCTTTCTGACTAACTGAATGCGATCAGGGGGAGGCGTTTCCGTGTTGGTTTCTAAGAATGGAGGGATTTTTGAATGTGATGGTCCAAAATTTTAGGTACCGATGTGACTGAAAGCGGTACGATGGGATATGATACAAAATTGGATAGTGGCTCAGTAACGATGCAGTCTGTATCAAAAAGAAGACAGCAATTTTAAGATGTTGGAATCTGACACGTAGAATAGAGGCACACTACTGGCATTTTTTATTTGCTTTTGTTAACCCCCAATTGCAGGTGCGCTCTGCAAGGATAAGTAGGAAGGTCCTCTGTAGATTCTGGGTTTCAGGGTTTTTTTTAACCTATTAACCTATGTGCTGTCTAGGTAGTTAGATGTTTTGTGGAGGTAAGAGCTCATGACTTTTATGCTGCCTAAACAACATTATGATCTCTATTATAGTCCCTAGACAGGTAAAGCTGAAGGAAGTAGTAAAGGACAACGTGGAAGTAGCGACCCTGAGTACTTTTTAGCTTGGGTAGTAGCAAGAGGCCAAGTGAAGCTGACTATGAGCAAATCAGAATGAATGGATAGGCCTTTGGTTTAGCATGGTTGTTCTGGAATTTAGAGCAGACGGACCCTATAAATAGCACCATGGGTCCCTGTGAGTCCCCTGAAATTGGCGTCTGATTTTCAGTGTTTGCCGAATAACCCCGGTAGTAGCTTAATAACCTTATTTAAAGCTTTTTACGCCCTGGGTAGTGTTGAAGAATAACTGTAAAGTATTTCCATGTGCATCAGGTACGTAAGGTTAGTTAAACAAAAGTCCCTCGGTATTCTTTATTCCACCGACATTTGACTAGCTGCGGCGGAAAATCGATGGAAGTCCATTCACCTTAAAGCTATCCCTAGTAATCAGCCCTTAGCCCCCAGTGAGCTAACCAGCTTTGCATTGTCGTTCTGATATTTCGGGAGTTCTTCCTGATCAGGAGTAACTGCAGCTAGTGCTACAACACAAGAATGTCACCATCTTCCGTGAGTAGTCCTCAATGCTCCCTCAAATTTCGGAGCACTTATTTCATCCATCAAGAATCAAATGAACAAATGAGTTGGCCTCAATGATTCCGGGAAAGTCTTCTCTTCCAAAGCTTCACACCATCCATGTATTCAAGCGATCTTCAAAAATACTCAAATATAGTTATCAACACCTCAAGATATCTGCAATTTCTTCAAGCTCAAATCTACAAAGAAATCCGTACAAACCAACAAACTTCCGCACAGCAATTTTCCAAAAACAGCAAAAGACAATTTGAAAGAAACCCCCCTAAAATCTAACCGAAAAGCGCTTCAATTGAAACACCTCACCGAGGATACACCCATCCAAGTAGGTAGTACAAAAACTCTACAAAACCATCATAATCACCCAAACACCTCCATCAAAGCTGTCCCTTTCCATCAACAATACTATAATCCTTCCACATCTTAACCCCCATATCACCAACTCCATCTCCCTTAATTCTCGAAGCGATGATATGTTTCCGTGCTAGCCATTCTTCTCTGGCCTCAACGCTTCCTCTGCGCAGCAAATATGTACCATCGTCATCCCCTTCGACATTGTGATCTGTATTTTTCAAAAGAGAACCGTGCTCTTCGATAGAAGATGTTCGACGATTATGGGTATGAAAGTGCGAAAAGGGATTGGCATGAATGTGAAAGTTTTTAGGAGATTTAGTGGAGGAATTAGAGGAAGAAGGTTGGGAAGTGGATGTGGATGTTAAAGAGGAGGCAGAGTGGTGCGACGATGTATTGCCCATTATATTTTATGCGTCTTCGTTCGTTACGGCTCTGCAAACTGGATAAGTAATTAAATATCAGAGACGAAAAATGTTTTATACTATGCAAAGAGCTAGACAACAAGATATCAACCAAACTACAGAAAAACAAGTATGCGTAACCTCTCCATTCCAGCTCCAATATATCACTCACAAAACCTGTACATCCCATCAAGCCCCAACATTCACATACATCACCAGCCATTCCAACATCCCCAAATAACATCAAGATCCTCGATCGCAACGCCCTCGTCCGGGTCTTGAGCCCTACAACCCGCTTGCGACAACCACAAGAACGCCAATAACCCATTTCTTATCATGCATAAATACTAATATGTAGGGCTATAAGCGACCATGGCTATATGAAGTTGGTGCGTAGGCGCGCGACTACCTGGACTCCACGAACGTCCCGAGCGTGGTAGGAAGAGAGACCTGACCATTTGAGGGATCAGTCCAACAACTTTCTTCGATCGATAAGTACGCATTATATAATAAAGGCAGTGCAGATATTTGCGGAAAATTTAGCTGGTAACAATACTGTGTGAGTATGCATCGGCATAGAATCTAGCGAACTTGGTAGTGAAAGATTTACTTCTTGTAATCTACATGGTGCCTTCACTCCACATTCTTTTCCTCTCTTACTTGTGATCGATTTCCCAGCTATAAATCTTTCTACGTTGCATTTCTTCTTCTTTTCTTCTTCTCTGGTATTTAGAAATAATAATGATATTTTCGTTCCTCTCCTCATTCCTAAAACTAAGAACGAACACCGAGGAAGACGACAGCGAATCTGAAGAATGTCTTCTCGGGTATATCATTAATTAAACAATATTTCCGCGAAAGCAAGAAAGAACTGGAAAATCGTAGTTTTGAAACGTGTGTATTATCCTCGAATTATAAAGGTATTTCCAACATGTCAGACTTGATAGGATATCCGACATGCCAGAAGGAGCAATGAGTGAGTATTAATGATCCTTTTAAGCGACGAGCTCTCTACCCATTGATCTATAACACAGCGACGTGGTCAACTATCTCGGGACTTCTTTGCCTTCTAATCCTAGAAATGCCCTAGTCTAGTACACCGTTTTGTGCGTCCTGGCAACCTTCTGCCGGTTAATTTTGAAAAGTCTACATGATAGGGTCGGTCGAAATTTGATCGCCATGTCGTTTCGTGAAGTTCCCAGCCAGAACGATGTCTAACGAACCTATCCAGCACCCGTGTACTCTCCAAACATCGCTCTAATTCCCATACCAAGTTCCTAGTAGTATCTATTACTCAGATCCCCCAGAAGTCAGCGTCAACATTGCTGCTCCCAAAAGAACCCACCAATATCTAAAGTTCACATTATTAGCACATCCATTCATCCATTCAATTGGCCCTATTGCAAAACACAACAAAAAAGGACTCACTTCTGCAAGAATGTCTTCTCTGGAACCTCCTTCTCCAGCTTTCCCTCCTTACTCAATACAACCTTAGGACCCAAAACTGGTTCCTTCCCCTCAACGATCCGTCTAATTTCTACTTTCGGCGCAAAGTCTCTCGTAGCACCCGCATCTATAATACCACTCTTAACCGTAACGCCCAACACCGCTCCCTGCGAATCCAACGTTAAAAGAATAGTTGGTCTGTAACCCTTTTCGAAATTCGTCAAGGAGAGAAGAGAAGTGGAGCTTTTGAAGACAGCGGTGGCAGGATCAAATATGCCTATGCGAGCGAGATTCTCATTGGGGTTACCAGAGTCCGTTTCTGGTGATGAGGAGATCTCGGGAAGGAGATCGGTAGGAGGATCGTATGATACGAGGGAGGCGGAGAGGGTGGAGGGGTTGTAAGATATACTGGCTAGTGGGTATGCGGAGTCGGAGAGGAGGGGTTGGATGTAGATTGTTGCTGTGTCTATTTGCTCTGTAATTGCAGCAGTCGAAGGGAGGAAGTGTGCGCAAAGCGCGAGGAGGAGAGTGGTGGGTTTCATGATGGTGGTTGGGTTATAGGATTGGATTGTTGGAGCAAAGCTGGAGATTTGAGGTGAGAGCTTCGTGGAGCTATTGTCTGGGGAAGGCTGTGATTACGTAAGATGATAAGCGCGAATGTTCGAGATTCCATGCTGTGTGGATCAATTTCAACGTTAGATGGATGTATGGATTTTACAGTACAACATCTAACGTTGAGAATTCATTTGGTTACGGCCTCGATTCAAGAAATTTGATAATCGCCTATAATTTCCCCAGGCGATTTTGTGTTTTTTCTCTACCAACTCGACATATCATCACTGTTTGCCTACGAAAGTAACCGCTTTTCATAAGTATTCGATTTGGCAAATAATGTTATTTGCATTTCAACTTGAGTATATACATGATTCCCTCATAAACAGACAAAACCGAGGCACCCCTTGATCTATTCATCAATGCCGTATAAAGATACTCCTACCCAACGCCATAAAACCAAAGAATCAAGGCGAAAGAGAAAGGGGTATTATAAGACGCAATCAGGGTCCTTCTGACCGTGAAGACTCTTCGTGTCCAGACTCTGTCTTATGATTTGGAGCATCTGACTCCTTCGTGTCACTCATATCTGCGTCAACTCCAACCTCGGCTTGCTCGGGGGTATCAGGTTCGTCGCTTTCTTCATCGTCGTCTTCCAATTCATCCGATTCATCCGTCACATCTCCTTCCATTTTATAACGCTCGTTTCGCTCAATTAACCCTTTGTAATAATCGGTCAGCATTTCTGGTTTTGGGATTATTTTCCAATCAACACGGTGTAGGAATTCAAGCTCCAGTAATCCTAATTCTGCCAGTTTGACACCGCCAACTCTCGCATACGTAGAATTGTTCCAGAAAATGTCTGAAAGTCCTTTTGAGGCTACCGTCGCTGCTGTGATCAAAAATCGATGAACAGTCAATGTTGTAATTGTGAATGCAGGGTATGATGCGCAAAGTTGATCAATGTAATAAACCATAGAAAGTAGAAGAGGAGGTTTCAGGGTTGCATGCTTTGCGAGTCGCGCCAGATAATCAAGTACAGAAATCCCAGGAGGTGATCTGGAAGTCATTAGTACAGAGGTATCTTTATACAGTATGTATACACAAACCTGGAATGAAAGCGTGTTAACACCCCGCCTTGAGGAGGAAGAGCATCATTTCTTTGAATCAATTCTGCGATCATACTAGCTATAAGAATGACCATATCCTCTTCTTCACAGTGCTCATACTGTCGAGGCAAAATCTTCACGGACGCTTGAGGTTTCACTCTCTTCGAGAGGAACTCCTTTTTACTGGGAGTATGCGCATCTTCGATTGCCGATTGGCGTCTCTTCATGCTTGGTGATTCCGGTTGTATTGGTGGATTTATATTTCGTAATACATTGGCGTTGGGTTGCTCTGGCGCAATGGTGGGTTCATGAGGAGGATCTTCTACTTTCACTTCCACGGACGGCGATGCTCCATCTGCCATCCTAGAAGGCATCATGGGAGGACTCCACTGCGTCGACGCATCAACATAGACCCATTTCCTTGGTTGCGACTGGGGTATCGATTGCTGTTGTGGTTGTGGTTGTGATTGTGGTGAAGGAGAAGGTTTGTTTGCAGCCGACGTTCTGCGCGACAGTGAGGGTCGTGTCCCAGTAGGTGCATAGTGATAGAGAGTAGGGGAAGCTTGGGATCTGGTCAGTGATGGCGACTTCAACATATTCCTTTTCCAAACTGAATCATGATCAGTGCCTTCCGGCTTTGGTCTAAATTGGCGGAGTGGAGTTGAGTGAGTGGGTAAGAACGATGGGGTGGGGTTTTGATAGGGCGTGGTGTCAGAAATAGCTGCGATTCGATACTTTTGATAATCGTCGAAGGACCTAAGAGAGAAAAGTATGAAAGTACAGTCTTATAAGGTTTTGTTTATACCGACTTTGCGATGGATCTGTATCTAGCAAGGAGGGTGTGAAGTCAAGCAGGCAAAAAGAAACAGTCGGTCAATAAAGCGAAAGCAAAGTGTTGTCCGGAAAACTCTGGTTGAGAATGATTCGGATTAATGTCCAGCACAGTACAGGACTTGGATCTGTATGGGGTAAATACTAGGTACGAATGACTCGTGATACAATAATGCCTTCTCCTCTTTCTTTCTATCAATTTATCGGATCGTTTGCTCTCATTTTCGTTATCTTATGTGATGTGAATGTAATCCCAGTAGAGTCGCGCGTCATTCATAGTAATGGTAACAATGGCAAAGAAACGTGTACATGGACCATAGACCATAGACCATAGACCATAGACTGACCATACACCATACACCATACACCATATCATATCTCCTAGCTAGGCGATGTTTATCTGACTTACACAACATTTACTGGCCATGGTCTCTCCATGCTGTAATAATAATTGTACATACCGCATTCTTCTTCTTCAAGCCATTGCTTGCGCTGTTGTTTAACATTGGTCTTGCAACAATTGCATTGTTGTTCTCAAAGGCTCCTTTTGGGAGAAGGTAGGAATTGCACAACATACAACTCATTCGTCATTAACCTTAGTTCTAATGGAACCTTAACCTTCACAAATTCCCTATCCATCTGCGTACAACATTCAAACTTTCTTTCTATGCAACCTACTACTAATAAATCAACCACGTATCACACCATCTTGCCCGTCGAACACAAATCAATCCAAAGATAATCCTCACTACTTCTAACAACGTCCTTCGTCAACGGGTGCTATTTCGAGATAGTTTTCCTACATTCACAGGGTTGAAAGTACAATATGGCTCGAAGTTTAGCCACACAAGGATGGCCGCTCTTGATTCGAAATGCCAGGTCTACCTCGGAGCAGATCGCCAACCTGAAAGGTCTTAAGAATGAAATCGTTGGACATGCTTTAAAGAAAGAAATGGCTGTAACCATGGGCCTTGTGGAACCTGTCGTACGCCTATGTTTCAATAAGTCGGTTCCCAAAAATCAGGACGGAAAGGCACACGACCACACTTATGCGATCCGACCATCACAAGAAGAAGAGGAGGAGGAAATGGTTCGGCTGCAAGCTCTTCAAGTCTTGGGAAGCCTTGCATATGGTTAGCAGATTTACTAGATTTATTGTACTTTTTATTAACATGAATTAGGTGGTCCGGCTTTCCTTGCGCCATTATACTTTGGCTCCGCGCTCCCAGCTATCCTATCGAACTTTTGCCCATCGAACAATCCACCACAAACAGTTCTCGCAGCACTTCGGGCCTTGACCAATCTTGCAGAATCCGCAATGCTTGCCACAAGTGCACACCCTATTACTATCAAATCTCTGGCTGCAGCGTTGTTCATACGCCCACATCTTGCCTCGCTAACCCGTATCATTTCCCAAACATCATCATCGCACATTATACAAAATCAGATCTCATTGGCGGCATCACTTATAGCTCGAATATGCTTGCAGGAGTCTCACCAACAAAGCCTAGCAACTTCCGGTGTTCTGGATGCTTTAGCTGTGAAACTAGCTAGCTTTGTTGTGGCTCAGGGTCTCGTTATTCCGGGTGCAGATATTATTGCGCATAGGGACGGACTACTGGAATACTTCCCTCAAGCTTCCCCCTCATATGTCAGTTTTCCGGTGATTTTAGAGGCTCTAGCTAGCATTGTAGCCGAATCCAAGTTGAGAGCTTCACAACTACTTTATCATCCATCAATTATGGCCGTATTCCCATCGATTTCGGCAGGGGAGGAGCCGATCCCGCAACACTCGAGAGCTGCTTGGAATACGTTCAATACAGTAAATTCAGGTTCAAAGCAAAGCCAATTGAATGCCATTGATTATTTACTCCCGATTATTCCACAACATCCAATTAAGAGCGCACAGGCTTCCGCATTTCCGCCACTTGGTTCGTCTGGCTCTCGGGAACCTCTCAATGGTCGTGGAAAGTCTAGTTCTGCCTCCACATGGGGAAGCGCTCCGGAGCGCAATGGTTCACCACAGGAAAGTCAAGTGGTTCCAGATGAATCTGAAACCCCCATGGTTGCATATCTGATATTTATCATGAGGTCCCGGGAAGGCAAGGAGAGACTTATGGCTGCATATCTACTAACAGTTCTATTTCGGGCTGGTCTTATCAACAAAGTCCGAGAACCAACATTAGCTTTGTTAGTCGTGCCTCTTCTTGTGCAGATGTTGAATGAAGAGTCCACCCCAGTAAGGTCTAAGGATGCTTCTCATGATCATGAAACGTTGAGGATTGAGTGGTCAATCACAGAAATGGCTCCACGAATATTATCCTTACTGATCACGGATAGCGAACATCTTCAAAAGGCCACTTTTCAAAACAAAGCAATGCCTAAGTTATCTAAGTTGATTAAATTGGCTTATGAGCCAGTACCAGAAAGCGAGAACGCCCAATTTTGGTCACCGATTCAGTCGAATGAGGCCGAGGATCATGTGGAACAAACCCCATCTTCACGTCTTGGCGATCCTGGTCAATGTGCCCTCCTTGTCCACAAAATCAAAGTAAGGGAAAGCGTGTTAAGAGCTATAGCCTCTCTTGTTCCCTTCAAAGAAGAACACCGAAAGTCAGTTGTGGATAATGGTATCATTCCTTATATTGTCGAATCGCTAAACCCTAATCCCCAAAAACCTTCAATCAAAGTCAATGATAAAAATGACAAAACAGAAAAGAAACCCGAGTCAAGCGATCTTGAGGGTAAGCAAGACGGTTACGGAATCAACCACGTGGGCGTCCTTATCGCTGCTTGTACCGCTACCCGCGCCTTGGCAAGATCAGTCTGTATAGTTCGGACTACCTTGATTGATAATGGGGTGGTTGCACCAATATTTCCCCTTCTCACTCACTCAGATGTCGAAGTCCAGATTGCCGCTACAGCTGCAGTCTGCAATCTTTTGACCGACGTTGCCCCAATGCGAGAGGTTTGTACATATTCGATGCTATTATCACCTCTTTACTAATTTATTCGCAGAGTTTCACGGAATGTGGGGTACTCAGGATCCTCTGTGAACAGGCGCACTCGACCAACGCAAAGCTTCGTCTAAATGCTACCTGGGCACTCAAACACTTTGTTTGTGGCGTCGGTAACGAGGCCAAGAGAAAGTGTTTAGAGGAGTTAGGTTCTGGATGGTTAGACCATCTGATTTGTAGCGATACAGAAGATGAAGCACTTCTCAAAGAAAGCAGTTATAGCACAGCCTCTGGGCTCGATGATGCTATGGACGAAGATGTGGAGATGAGTCAGTTTGAAACACCAATTAATGGTTCCTTTCCAGCCCATAGCAACTCCAGATCTAGTAGTAGCAATCGCAGTAAAAGTTTACAGCAGGCAGAAGCTAAGCTTGCAGCTCTGAGGGAAGCAGAACTGAACCCTGCCAAAAAGGCCAGGAAAGACGATCTTGCTGTTCAAGAACAAGGCCTTGATTTCATACGAAATTTGATTTCAAGTGCAGGATCAAGTCATGTTGGCACTGCAGAAAATACTGAGATGATTGACTTTCTTTTCAATTCTTTGGGTCAAGACCGAGTTTTTGATATCCTGGCATCCAAGCTTCGACCAAAGATCATCAATATTCCCTTCAACGCTAATCGCCGTGATTCTAATGCCCAAGAAAAGAAGGTCATTACACCTCAACCAGAAATCGTTGTCGCTGTCGTTTATATCCTAGTTCATATGGCCGCTAGCATTCCTCAACATCGTCAAATCGTCATCGCCCAAACTGAACTCCTTAAACTTCTTGTCCCTCACTTCACTAACAAAGCTTACGAAGTCCGCGTCGCCCTGTGCTTTTTGGTCGCCAATCTCACCTGGGTAGATGATTCGAACGATAGAAGCGCCTGTGAACAACGCGTACATAATTTGAAACAACTTGGGATCCTCGAAAAAATTGAAAATCTGGAACACGATCCAGAATTGGACGTGAGAGAAAGGGCTAAAGTTGCCCTTTGGCAGATGAGAGCTCCAGTTTTTAATTAATTAATTGGAATTATTTAAAGCATGTGTATATGGGAAATGACTATTCAGGTTTTTTATAGCATAGGTGTTTGGAATGGGAATTACAAACCCGTGTATTTATGAATGGATGGCATCGGTTATGGAGCGTTTGTCAATATTACCACGCTGGAACATGAATTCAAGGGGAAGCAAATCATCGATGGGTTGTTGATAAGGTATCGAAATATTATCAGGTTGAATATGATCAATAAAAGTACGTTGGTTTGATGGAATAAGAATTAAATGGAGAACTTTTAGTCGAACCACCTCAGTAGGTAGAAAACGATGACATCTGATTCAATGCTCTTCACTTAATGATATGTGAATGTTGGAATTTCTTTCGAGAGGTAAAGAAAATTGACAGCAGGGATATATGGTGAACCTTATCTTGGAATTTTGATGCGTGCCCTTTTGGAGAATGGTCTATTTAAATAAATGGAAAGTAAGAGCATATCAGGTTTTCACTGCATAGGATGTGCTCGATGAAGTAGGCTCGTAGGTGGTGACACAGGTCGAATCACGTGCAAATCAAGCTTGGTGAATTTTTTACCGACCCCCCACAGAGTCCTTTTCTGCACAAACACGCAACCTAGTAAATATCTTAAACTAATGATTCGCAGACAAGAGTAACTGGGGCTTAACAATTAATAATTATACAAGACGAGTGTCAAGTTACCTGGAACTGAAAAATGAATAAAGTACTCTCTTAAAACAAGGCCGAGGCCTCGGCTACATCAAGAGGTCTTGTTCCTCTCAAGACCACATTGGAAACGAGAGCTCGATATTCATTACTCAGTGTTTATATCACAAGCGTTCCAGCGAAAAAAGCTAGTGGTGTTCTTAAGTAAGTGTTAAATCTCATCTTTATCGAACTATACACGTGCTCATACTTTTTCAGTTTAACAAGGAAACTCTTTCCTGAAGATGGTGGTTATGATCTACAGCACATCAGGAGATTCGCGAAACAAACGGACGTTCCAGGTCACATTCTCACTTCTATGCTAGAAGCAAGAGAGAACAGCGATGGCCAACCTAATATTGAATCCACTGAGCTTCTTCTTCTTGTGGGAGCTGCAAATCTCATCGGCTCAGAAGAATTACGCAGTGCTCTTTCTCCAATTTTAGATCAAGCAACTATTTGTTCCATCAAGGTGCCTTTGTTGGCCCCAACATCGCAAGAACAAGCGAAGTCTTGGTCGTCTCAATACTGGCCCATAGTGTACAAGAAAAGTAATCCGTTTGGTCCCCATCCAGCAATTGTATCTAGGGCAGAAGAAGAATTAAAAGGAGACGTCGAAAAGTATATGGACTTGGCGGCCGAAGTAGCTCGTTCTTCAAGCGTGGCAGGTATTGGAGAGCAAATCGGTGCTGTAGTTGTCGAACGAAAGAATGGAGCTGCACGTATACTTGCGGTTGCTGGTGACGCTCGGTGGATGAAGTGGCCACGGGCTGAATCTGGCAATGTTACTGTGCATGCAGCGCTTCGAGTTATTGCAATGGTAGCAGATGGAATAAAACTTCAAGAAGAACGCAAAGCTGGCAAAGAACCAGAAGCAAAGACCGTTTTAGAACAAAAATCAATCTTTCGAGATCAATCATTAGATACCCTGGAGGCAAAGCACCACAACTCAGCTGAATGGATCGACGGATATCTTTGTCATGAATTGGAGCTCTACATAACGCATGAACCGTGCGTTATGTGCTCTATGGCTATCGTACATTCTCGCTTTGGACGTGTGATATTTGGACAACGTATGCCTAAGACTGGTGGTTTATGTGCAGACAGCGAGCTCAGCCACGGACTGTTCTGGCGTAAGGAATTGAACTGGTCGCTGCTAGCCTGGCAGTGGATATCTGGCGAAGAAGATAGCAAAACATCGAAAGAATCACAAAGACTAGTGTCTCATCTTAGTATACACGCCTGATACTCCGAAGAGGCTGCAAGGATCGTTCGGACTTGAGCGTTAAACCACGACTCTTTACGTGGTGATCAGTGATGCCTAATATTTCGATTGGAAGTATAGATTAGAGTCGCTCCCATGGTTGTAGTGGTAAGCGACGGTTAAATCGGTACAAATGTCCCAGCTGGTTTACGAAGATTCAAACTTACCAAATTTGAAAGCGCTAAGAGAGGTGAACATTTCAGCCAGATATCACGTTGCTTCCAACTGTGGACTGCCCAAATTTAGCTAAAGTCTGAACGCAACAATGGCAGGGCGGATTACACAAATGGAAAGGGAAAGTACTCTTGTATCTGAAGATTATTGGTTTTCGTAGATCTTCCTGTCTAAAGATCTCTTGGAAGAACGCGCTTCATGCCGAGCTCCCCTTTCGTCGACTTGTAAACTTCGAGAATCCTTCTATGAGACTACGCCATCGCTTCCAGCATCCCGATTTAAATGCTTGTCAATGCCAAGGGCGCCTTGGGTCTGCAATACAGTGGCGCAGATGGTTCATAGCTAACACGGAGTGATTATATATCGCATGTATTGTTATTCGGGAACAGAACAAGATATAGCAGTCTATTCGGCCCATAACGCTACAAATGGCGGGTCTATATTTCCTTATAGATGGTAACATAGCTATTGCCTTGCATGGTTCAGTATACGCTACATCATTAGATTACACAGAAATCAAATCAACCGACCAAGCAAATCTATAACTGACTCGAAATTTGATACGATGTCGTTGCTTGTAACACCACGAATGCATCAAGCGAATCAATACAACCACCCATGCACGCGATGTATTTGATAAATAGCACCCTGTAAGACGATTACAGGG
Organism: Botryotinia calthae; assembly: GCA_004379285.1. Classification (NCBI taxonomy): domain Eukaryota; kingdom Fungi; phylum Ascomycota; class Leotiomycetes; order Helotiales; family Sclerotiniaceae; genus Botryotinia; species Botryotinia calthae. The sequence goes on along the minus strand of PHWZ01000370.1, from coordinate 21,724 downwards.
CTTGATTGGAGAGGTTTGGCCAACCTTGTATCAACCTCTTAAGTGGGAACGTGCTGTATCTTTAACATCTGATTTGTCATTTTTCAATTCTTCAATGTCTGCCTCCTCGGATGTAGCCGACATATTCAACAATCTCGCCGTTCCTCGTGAAGCCCATTCCTACGTTCCTCGTGAAGCCCGTTCCTACATCACAATCTGTAATTCGTTGATATATGGACATGTTTGGTACAACCGCATTTACCTCGCCACAAATTGGAGGGGAACCTGCCATATTCATTGAATTATGCCCTGAGTAAGATTGTGAGAGACAAATCAGTCACCAATTGAATGTTACCCAAATGGCTTGGCTGGCGCATTCATTCACTGCTTGATAAAGCTGACTGCCCTCGTGAGTCTTTGACAATGCTCCTCTACTTCAAACCTCCTGAAGATTAAAAGTGATATAAGACAAGCATAGAGTTCAGAACTCTCTAGTACTCCAAAGCCAATTCACAATGGCGAGCCCAGAGCCCTCAAGTGAAGCTGCGCTTCATCCATCAGCTCCCGCTACACTTCATACAACATCGGGTGGAAATGCCGTTTGGCACAATTTCAACAATGATTTTGCTCATATCCAAGATCCCAATGAAAGACGAAGACTCGCTCTAGCTGAAATTGATCGCGCTCCATTCGGATGGTACCATGTTCGTGCATGCGTTGTTGCCGGCATTGGTTTCTTTACCGATTCCTATGATATTTTTGCTGTCGGGCTCCTCACCACTATGCTTGGAATAGTTTATTTCCCGCATAATAAAGGAGTCATGCCAACTAGTTCCGACACGGCAATCAAGGTCTCGACTAGCGCGGGCACGGTGGTTGGGCAATTTGGATTTGGCATCTTGGCTGATATCGTGGGTCGTAAAAAGATGGTATGTAATTTGGTAATTTGATGATGATTCAAGCTTCAAAGCTTACGTGTAATCGCAGTATGGACTTGAATTGATCATTATCATTTTTGCGACTTGTGAGTACGAATGGCTCGCTAACTACTTTGTTCCAACTGCCTACTTCTGTCTTGGTTTTATCTTCCATTCGAGTCTTCCATCGATGTACTCTACCTTTTCCACAAAGCATTAATGCATCATTTCCTCATTTTCTTTTGGATTTTGTACTGCATGGAGAATACTGATTCTCCAATCTCATAGTGGCACAATCTCTAACCTCGAGCTCTCCGGCTGTGAACATCGTGGGGGTTATAATCTTTTGGCGTGTTCTTATGGGTATCGGTAAGCTCAAGATCCTGCCATCTTCAATTAGACCTGAACGGAATGAACTAATTCAATTGGTAGGGATTGGTGGCGACTACCCACTCTCATCTATCATCACATCAGAGTAAGCTCCTTTTCTATCATTTATCAAATACTGGGTTCTGAAATTGTGGAATCCATTCTGCTCATCGGTGAAAATGATTTGGCCGAATCATCATTGTATTATTGTAAAAAGCTCTGAGTATTTAAACTCCCTTGAAACTTCATCGCCATGCAATATTCTCGTTCAAAACTGGACATAGTCTAACAAGAACATAGATTCGCTACCACCAAATGGCGTGGGGCAATGATGGGTGCAGTTTTTGCCATGCAAGGAATTGGCCAATTCGTCGCCGGTCTCGTCATGCTCATCTTAGTCGCCGGATTCAAAGAATCGCTCCTTACCGCCAAATCTGCCGCAGTCTGTCAAGGTGTATGCGGCTTAGCAGTCGATAAGATGTGGAGAGTCCTTATTGGATTTGGTGCTGTTCCAGGTAAATAAATACACTCCTGACTTTAGCGAAAATAGTTTATCGAAGTATCCACTAATACCCGCCGCGCTAGCTTGTGTGGCACTCTACTACCGACTTACGATCCCCGAAACACCTCGCTACACATTTGACGTTGCTCGCGATGTTGAACAGGCGCAACTAGATGTTAAAGCATATATGGCCGGCAAAGCCGAAGGTCACCCCGACGAAATAGCGCGAGTCCGAGGACTCCAGGCCGGCAAGTCTCAAATGAAAATCCCCAAAGCTAGCTGGAGTGATTTTGTCGCTTACTATTCACAATGGAAAAATGGCAAGATACTTTTTGGAACAGCTGGTTCTTGGTTCTTGCTCGATGTAGCTTGGTATGGATTGTCGTTGAATAATCCTGTTATATTGACTGCAATCGGTTATTCGGCGGGTCCCACAGTCTACAAGACCCTATTGAATACAGCTATTGGCAATCTCATTATTGTGTGTGCCGGTGCGATCCCAGGGTATTGGGTTACGGTTGCAACAGTCGACACGATTGGACGGAAACCAATTCAACTCATGGGATTTATTGTTCTCACAATTGTTTTTATCGGTATGGGTTTTGGGTACCATAAACTTTCGGGCCATGGGTTACTCGGCCTCTACGTTGTCGCACAATTTTTCTTCAACTTTGGTACGCACTCCTATTTTTCCCGTTTCTTCCCTAGACTAGAACCCCATCAGAAATCCAAAGCCCACAACTAAACTGACCATTCCACCCCCAGGACCCAACACAACAACCTTCATCGTGCCGGGCGAATGTTTCCCCACGCGCTACCGCAGCACCTCCCACGGCTTCAGCGCCGGCATGGGCAAGATCGGATCCATCATCGGGCAAGCGGCTATTGCGCCCCTGCGGGTGCGAGGCGCAACTGCAAAATCTGCAAGTCCGTGGTTAGATCATGTTCTGGAAATCTATGCAGTCTTCATGTTTGCGGGGATCTTTACAACGCTGTGTATACCCGAGACGAAGAGGATTAGTCTGGAGAAATTGAGTGGGGAGGATTATGCGGGGAGCGAGGGGGTGAGTGGGAGTGAGAGGGGGAATGGGGGAGAGGCGGAGGCGGAGGCGAAGAGTGTTTAGGAGGAGAAGCGGAACACAGGAGAGGTAGTTCGTTGATTGAAAGACGAGGGGAAGGTGGCAATGATATGATACAATTTGATGCTGGCAAACGAAGCTGCTGGTATCAGCACGGCCTTGATTAATGCAAGTGTATGAATGAAGAAAATGAAAACCTGACTGCAACTTGCATATGAATGAGGAACTGCTTGAAGAAAAAAACTAAGCGCTGAGTTAGTAGTCTTAGACATCGCATTCCTTTTGAAGAATTTCGTTCTTCTCAACTTTAGTACTATTAACGTGAGCTACCCTGCCACAGCAAAGTGCTGTCCTCATATAAGGATAAAAGATAGTCCGTCTAACAGACAATGGTACCTGATGAATTGTTTTCCTCCTCTCTAATACAAGTGCATTCAATCCACTCTACTTGGCCGTCAAGAGTATACAAGCTTCAGAGCTTACCCTTTCAGAGCGCATGGCACGACGACTCCCCCATAGTTTCCTTAGTGTATTATCACTATTTCACCTCCTCCACAACTGCCTACAAGTAAGCAGGATACCTCGAAGCATATCCCAAAAGGGCTAGATATGTCATCTAACAGGTCAAATTTCAGCTTTTCAACATGTTAGACAGAGTTCACTACTATATGCACTTAATAATCGGACTTAATTGCAAATAAAAAGTCAAAGTCAGTTCTTCAAGTCTCTGTAGACACAACTTCAGAGCTCATTTAAAAGCAATAGGACATATTTCATGAATTTTCATTCCTCATTGCTTTCTAGTTACAAATTTTTTCTGCTTTTCTTCGAAGTCAAGGCCCTTGACCAGTCCAGTAGAAAAGAAAGAAATAATAATGTCAGAAAATCTTTAGAAAGCTTCAAATGAACCATTTACCCATCAGATAAAGCACATTTTGTATTTGTGCGTAAATGGAAACAGACGATGCAATAACATACGCCAAGCTAGCTAAAGAAAGAAGAGAAGAAGAAAAGAAGCCTTGGAGGTTATAAAAAGAGCCTTTCTTCCCATCGGACAACACGATGTAGAGAAGAGAGATGCAGAAGAAAGGTGTGGGCACAAGATGTCTGCTCGTGACTATCAAGTGAAAAAACCAATTGACACGCCAAAGAGTAACTAGAACCAGAAAACCACCGCTAGGAAACCAAAGAACAAGGAAAATCGAGTCTATTGTTGCGGCCAATGCAGGTACAAGTGGAGCTGCGCAGTCGCTCATATTGTACCCTGCGCTAGAGATAGAAGGTGTCATATTGAATCATGCTAAGATCTTTTTTTGATCAAGCTGCTATGGTACAAAAAGGCTGAAGACTCGCAGGAAAATTTTACTTCCGTGATGCACGCTATCGCCAATTGAAATTGAAAAGAAACAGGCATGCACGAATGCAATACCTCTAGAATGATGCTAATGTAACAAAGGGCCGTGAAAATCGTTTGTGAATACAACCATAGAAGACGAACTGTCCAGAAAGCTTATATGCAAGATTGAAATCCCATCAAAAAGACTCAATAATGAATAAATGCTAGATGAGCTGGAACATCGACTGATTCGAAAATGAATATCGTTCCTCGTACCGTTACAAGCGTTGAAATCGTATCGTCATGCCGAAATTTCAACCAAATTTAATATTGAAAGTTCGGAATTAAAACCAGTCACTACCTGCTCCAGGTTGAGTGCCAGGCTGGGCGCCAGCTCTACCATAATTGTATGGATGAGCAGCGGCAGGTGAAGTAAGGCGACTGTTTGGTGGAAATCCAGCTCCTTGTTGAGTTGGAGATTGAATTGCGGGAAGAGGTAAACCATTGGTTATGGGTGCAGAACCAATACCATTTGGAAAACCTCCGGGAGAGCTAACAAAAGGACCGGCTGATACGTTTGACATGCCACGTTGGTGACGAGTAGAAAGTTGACCAGTCTCGTTATCGTTAGGGGTGGTGGGACCAGTCGAGGTATTTCCGCGGTTTTCATTGCCCTGAATCTTAGCTTGAATGCGACGACCATAAGGTGTGGTGCGAATAGCTGGCAGGTGGGGTCGAATGGCCTCAATGAGACGTGTCTTCATGTTTAAATTGGCGTAGTCCAAAGCGGTCTGAATGACATAGTTGGCGAATGAGTCTCGCAATAGACCGTCAAGCTGAGTAGGCTGGAGCATTTCCTCAATCAACATATCCTTGGAAGGTTCTTGGGCGCATCGAAGACACTTCTCAATGACGTTTGAACTAAACTTCTGCTTTGACAACTGAGCAACTCGGCCTGCAAACATAGCAACCAAAGGCTCGGTGAAGATAGGCTCGTTGAGATCGAGAATGTATTGAACCACATAATTACCAAAAGGATCCTGAACCAATACGTAAGCATTGTTCGAAATCTGTCTAATCATCCAAGCTTTTTGATCGCCAGAAGCATGATCAATGCATCTCTGAAGAACACAGCAGCCATGTCTGTGAGTTCCGACGTCAACGCAGTGCTGTCCAACGGCATCAAAAATGAATTGGGCATCTGTTGGAGAAAGTTTGTTCAAACACTTCTGAATGACATGGTTGCCATTCAAATCCTGGATGAGCTCGACGACACGATATCGCAAAGCGCCAATGATTGTCTGAATCTGACCTGCTGTAGAGATAAATTCGATCATCTTTTGCAAGGCTCGTGTTCCATGTTGGTTCAGAGCGATGCGGACCAAGTCGTGCGAGGCATTTTCGATCAGGACAGTGCGTTCTTCATCGTTGCAGTACTCGAGCAATTTTTGACAAAGATAATTTCCAAAAGGATCTGTCATAAGCTCAATGACATGTTGATTTGTCTCGAGCCAGATCATGTGAACTTGCTCGGGGTTGCGGTCTTCCAATTTCTTTTGCAAGTAACGGCAGCCATGTTGATCCTTGCAGAGTGCGTATATCTCGCCACCAAGCTGCTCTAATGCTACGTTTGCAAAACGGTTCATTGCTGCAGAATATGTTAGCTTACATCGACTATAGGGTACTCGAAAGCTTACCTTCCCCATCATTTTGACGGCGTTGTTGAATGACTCGTGCTTGACTATCTCTCTGTCCACCATTGTGTTGTTGATACATCGGATTGCCATAGTTGTTGTACGAATTTTGAGGAGGATACATTTGTTGACCAAGTTGCATGTTCTGCATTCCCAAGCTCATCATATGCATACCATAATTATTATAATAGCCCTGGACTGGTGTAGGGTAGTTTTGTTGGCCGGTTGGAGAAGTTACAGATGGTGACATCTGAGCTTGAGACATGCCTTGTGTCAAAGCTGGACCAAAAGGTGCAGCACTGGCTTGCAGGGCAGACTGGATCGACTGATAGCCATTCTGAGCCTCACGCAGAGTGCCATTGTCTCCAGAAGTCATTTCACGACTAAGTCTGTTCATGGCATTTGGTGGAATGCGACCCAAGCTAGCGTTATGATTGTGCAAGTGTTGTTGAGCGTGCGAATTAGGAGTATTGTTGTTGTTCTGCATGCCGTTCGTAGATGTGCGAACCGTCGGGACGTCGTTGGCAGAGTAGGATGATTGAAGCTTAGGTGGGGTAGCTTGAACGTGCTTTGATGGAGATGTCACTTGAGCAGTACCATCCTGCGGGCCTTCAAAGTACTTCAAATCCAAGGAATGACGATAGGATGGGCGGACACTGATGGGAGACTCAGCGGTGATAGATTGACCAACAGAGGTTGTGACTTGTTGAGAAGATTGAAGGTTATTCATTGGGAGGCTCTGTTGATTTGGTCGATGGCGGGCAAACGAACTCCAACCATTAGCGTTGGATTCTGGTGCAGGTGATTGAGATAAGGCTAAATCTAGTGCTGCAGAAGAGGCGGAAAGCTGCATAGAGCGGTCAGCACAAGCGAGTGAATTTTTCTCAAGATTGCATACCAAACCAGGGAACTCGTCGCGACGAACAAGAATAGGGAATTTGTCATCGGTAGCGTTCATATTCAAATATTTATCAACGCTTCCAGGTGCAGCATTCTCATCTTCGCCGAAGAGAAAGCGAGTGGTATTGGTTTGGTCAAGGGACAACATATCGTGCATACCGTTGCGAGATTTAGTAACTGGCATAGAATATCTATTGAGACTGGAGGTGTATTAGCAAGGGCGAACTTGATTTGAGGTCCGTGGATCGAAGATGATAGATCAGAAATCAAGATTTGCGTGGAATCAAGTGTGGAGAAAGAGAGAATTAGAAAATGCTGAAGATAGTAAGAAGGATAATATTGATTTTGAGTTTCTTGTAGGATGAAGTCTTGCCCAGCAAGTAATGAGGTAGTTGTCAACGATCAGGAATAAAAAGGTTGTAAGTTTGAAAGGTTGAAAGGTTGAAGATCAAAAGTTGAAGGGTATTTGAGGAGTGAGAAAAGGTCGGAAGGACAACGGCACTAGTGGCCGAGGATATTGTTGAGGCAAAGACAATAGGAAAATAGGCAAAAGCTCAATCGAACCATTTCTATTCAATACAACCAAGTGAATAATATCGGCCGATCGAAAGTGGTAAGTTGATTAGGAGATATGTTGAAGATATTGAGGATTGGAAGTATGAGTGGGTGAAAATATTGGGGTCAAAGCGGTTGGAAGCGAAATAATTTGGATATGCCCATGACCCCTCTTCTGATGCAGTAGATTCACCTTTGCATTGTATACTGGCAATGTGATATACCTTGGAAAGAAAAGAAAGGGGGAAAGGTGATGATTGGTCTTTCAATAGCTTTCCCAACAAAAAAACTTGCTCAAGGAATTTTCTGCAATTTGCCGTTTTCCAGCTTCAGTGGCTCCGAAGATGAGATGGTTCAAGACTGATGTGCAAGTGCCCCTACTTTGAGCAGCATCCATGAGCAAGCCTAAAGAAATGTTACGTTGAAGCAGTAGCTAGCCAATCGTATGCCCGGAGATGAAGAAGCCAGCCGCAGATTCATTCAACAGGTACTTGTTCATTGAATGCATGTAGTGAGATATACGGGGGGTTCTTTGTATTCTGTTTTGTGAGGAAAGCCTTATGATAAATGCAAACTTTTGGCAATAAATGTTTGATGGCAGTGTGCAGGAAGAAATTGTGCATGTTAGAGTGCAAGGGAATTTTATATACGTACGCATTGGTGGAACGATGGCTGGTTGGATCTTGTCTCACTGCTTCCTCCTTTTCATCTTCATCTGAATTGCGGCGTGAGCCTGGCACAGACTTTGAAGGTAACTTATCATCGATTATAAGTCTAGACTGCATGATTCCAGCTTGCGGTGATGTGAGTTGAGAGCCAGATCTTCCTGGACGATTATAAAGACCTGGAGGGGAGGCAATGCTAGATGTCGAATATCTATTAGGACGGGAAAATGCTGAAGGAAAACCAGATGAAGATTCTCTGTATTCTGGTGGTGTAGTTGGTTCTGATTGATTTCCGGCGTTGTTATTGTTATTATTAGATCGACCAAGATCTTCTTGCATTTGCTGTAACTCTTGTTCGTCTCTTCGCTGTTGTAGGTCCAACAATTGCATCTCCGCCTCAAACCGCCTCTTTTGTTCACGGAGCCTCTCGTATTCGAGTTTCTTTTTTTCTAACTGATAGGAGTGTCAGCTTTTATCGGGATTGGTTGAATATTGGAAGATATGAAGCGCTTTCCACCGCAGGGAATGTGCAGTTTTGCTTTTTATCGAAGAAACAGGAGGTTGGAACCAGAATGGCTTGGTAGCTGAAGAAGAAGAATCGCTTACCATTTGTACTTTATGGTACGTCTATTGTTGAATTGTTAGCAAATGCTACAGTATCAGAAGAGATTTTACGATAGCATGAAAAACTAGAGGCCATTGCAGGACAATAGCGATTGTTGTAAGAGGCAAATTCAATTGGCTTACCGAGGGACCGTATTCCTGAGATTCTTGCGCGGTACGCTGGTTGGTGATAGAAGCAATTGTTGGAACTCTCCCTGAATCGGTAGTGAATCTTCTCGTCAGTCCTCCACGACTCTCTTGAGGTTGTAACGATTGTGGCATTCGGTTTCCATTTCGAGGAGGAGAAACAAGACCGAGCATGGACGCATCATTCCTCGATGCTTGTTGGCTACGAAATCGCAACTCATCCATTCGATCACTAGTGCTATTCGAATATGCCATGGTGATAATCTATATGACTGTGATCGATCAGGTCAGACTTGGAAATGCGCAATTCAAGGCTGGCTGGAGTGAGGGTTTGACGTGGGGTGCGATGCGCAAAGATACTGATGAATAAACCACTCATACACTTCACAATTTAACTCACCTACAAAAATATGAAATAATCCAAAGTATCCTCCTCGTCCTGGACGTCCAGGCGCGGGAACAGAAATGTTGTGACAAAATGAGCGTATACAGAAGTTGGGAGGTCGATGGCGCTAAACGAGGATAGACGCTACCACGCTAAGATGTGTGGACGTGCCCAAAGGATTGATTGCTTACAAGATTATCTAGGATTTTCATGGGTTATATCGGAAGCATGGTGGTATCTCTGGGTTTGACAAGATATGATAGATTTCAAATACATGTATTGATGCGTTTCCCGAGTCAAATCAATTCTACGGGAAAAAGAATGTACGGCAAATTAAAATGCACCGGTAATAGGTAGAAATCTATTGGCAAAGTGTCAAACTCCCTTCACCTCATGCCAGCATCCAGCCGAGTTCTGGTCCGTACACAGTCTCGACACGGTAGAGTGTACATCCACTTTATAGCCTCGATAAGAAACAAGAGCGTAGGCAAAATTGGATTGTATCCAGTTTGGTCTGCTTGTATGAACGATTGCATACATAGGATTTAGATTCGGAAAAGTGCTTTTGAACATATATATACATGTGTATATATTCCATTTGAGTTTTTTCCCCTTTTTCGTTTCCTTCTCACCATCTCCCGCATTAATACTAAGATGGACCCTGATTCGATTCATTCGAGGGGTAATAGCTTGCTGTTCTGACCAATCAACCAAGGGTTCGAAACTTTCAGTAACGTGCAGCAACTTCTGTATGTTGGCAGGCCCTCAAGCACCTTTTTGCCCAACCTCCTTTACTTTGTTTCCCAACGGTAACGGTGAGCTTTTGAAAAAGATTGATGAGACGTGAATGTGAATGCGATATATCGCATTTTCGTGCAATGGGCAAAATGAGGAAATATCAAGGTAATCACGGGGCGCCATGATCCCTAATCTCAAATACTTTCGATACTACTTTGAGGCGGGGGCGTTGATGAAACATTTACAGCCCTCCCCTAGTCTTCGTAATCGGGAGGTCTATTTTTTTTTTCAACCTATCAGAAAGCTTGATCCATGAGCCTCTCCAGCCTCTCTTCAATTTCGAAGCGCAAACCCAAAAGCACACATTCGAATGCGTACTATAATGCTATCGCTGTTTAATGATCTCATCTAGATCGACTGTTAATCCATCATGTACTTGATTAAGTCTTGAGCACTTAGGTATGCATCTTCAGAACTCTAAATCCACAATTCTTCGCAGGAACAATCACCACTATCCTCTTTAACTCCTTCTCTTATTCCACCATCCACTCAATCAGTGGCAAAAGTCTCTATGTGTGGAGTACCAAACCTACTAATGCGTCTCCAATCAATTTTGGTCACGATCTTCTGCATGCAAGTCGAAATCCTCGAATCAAGCCGAACGTCAACTGCAGCTTGTGATGACGTTAGTCTCCTCGGGGCCTTGAAACACCAGCGGGCTCCTCTAGAGCAAATTCTAGGAACTCATCCTAAATCATCAACATTACTTTATTGTGTTGTGAGTCAAAAATCTTCTTATATAACTCATCACAACTCCAAATTGTGAGTGACTGAGAGTGGGGTTGTGATCTGTGGCGTGCAAATTGTAAAGAGCCAAAAGTAGCCAAAAAAAATCAGATCTAGCGGTGAAGCATGCATTCCAAATTTAGAATCTTGGGAGAGGAACATTTGTTGATGCCGAGCAGCGTCTTAGCATATGTAGAACGTTGCATTCAAGAAAGGATAGAGCCGTAGAACTATTGTAGTCGTGCCTTGCAGATGCAATAATAACAAACAGTATGCGATAGTGCGAAGAAGGGTAAATTTATATCATGTATCTATTGCAACGAAAACCATACAACTACTTGACAACTATTTGACAACTACTTGATCGTCTCAACTTCAGTTAAAACAAGTGACATGTGAGGAAGCTAAATACAGATGATATACTTCGCACTTTGTAATGTGAAATTAGCTGATCATCTCAACTACCTAGCCTCCTAGCCTGATAGACTGATGTGGTAGCCTTGCATGATTCATATCTCAGCCTTATCATGTAATTGGCTGGTGCTCGCGGGGTATTCGGCCTAAAATAAACTTTGACCGATTCTCATGGTGACCAACCCAATAAATTAATTTTTGAATCTTTTGAACCCGCCGACTAAATCTTGCTAATATACATGTCCAGCATCAATTCAAGATGCCTCCCAAGAAGAAGACTGCTGGGCCAGTAGAAGCTCCAGCTGAGGAAAGCTCCGCGAAGAAGGTAAGCAAATCCAATCGTATTATTAGGGCAGATAACTTACTTTAAGTCTAGGCTCAAGAATCTGCGCCTGAAGTCGATGGACCCTCAGCAGAACCCGAAAATCCCAAGCGCAAGAGGGCGACGAAAACCAGACAAGCTCCTGCTGTCGTGGAGCCTACGCCTAAGAGAGATGATGATGTAAATATTCTTCCCATTCGATTCTGAATCTTTCATTAACAATCATTGCAGGGCTTTGCTGCTTTACTCGAGCCATTCTACGATGGAAAAAGCTTGACGGATCCGATCAGTACTGCAAATGTAGGAAAAGAGTTGAGGGATTGCTGGAACAGTTTCTAATGCGCTTCAGGATAAATGGAATCTTGTACCGGCTTTTTTAAAGGTCAAAGGTCTTGTCAAGCAGCATATCGACTCTTTCAACTATTTTGTCGAGCATGAGATCAAAGACATTGTCAAGGCAAACAAAAGAGTCACCAGTGAGGTCGACCCTAAATTTTGGTTAGAGTCAGTTGAAACGATTTCCGGAAATATACGTGTAGTCCACTAACAATTGGCAGATATACCGATATTCGTGTTGGCGAACCGGAACGGATGGACTATGATGATCGCAAACCGCAAAATGAAATTACACCTAATGAATGCCGTCTTCGTGACATGACATATGCTGCGCCAATTAGAGTCGACATTAAATATATGCGAGGAAGGACTATAGTAGCTAGGAAGAATATCGCAATTGGCAGAATGCCTATTATGTTGAAAAGTTCAAAATGTCGGCTGGCTGGAAAGAATGATCGCCAGATGGCTCATATGAACGAGTGTGCTTTGGATCCTGGAGGATATTTCATTGTTAATGGTACAGAGAAAGTCATTCTTGTTCAAGAACAACTCAGCAAGAACAGAGTTATTATCGAAGCAGATCCCAAGAAAGGAATCGTTTCTGCGTCCGTTACTAGGTCAGAGATTATTTCCCTACGGTCCTCTAATATCACTAACTTTTGAACAGTTCTACACATGAGCGTAAGTCAAAAAGTTATGTGATGCTTAAGAAGGAGCGAATCTCTCTTCAGCATAATATCTTGACAGAAGCTTTACCGATTGTGATTGTACTGAAAGCCATGGGAATCCAATCAGATCATGAATTGTTACTTCTAGTCGCTGGATCTGATGAGAGATATCAAGACGAGTTTTCAGTAAACTTTGAAGAAGCCACTAAACTTGGTGTTCACACTCAACTTCAAGCTCTTGAATATATTGGATCTCGCGTCAAAATGGGCAGCCGAGCCCGAGCACCAGGAGGTGGACCTCGAAGTCGCAGTTATGTTAATGATGCTCTCGAAGCACTCGCAAATATTATAATCACACATGTTCCGGTTGTTGGTCTAGACTTCCGCCCAAAAGCACTCTATATTTGTTTTATGGTTCGCCGAGTCCTCATGGCCATGGTAAACCCAACGCTCGTTGATGACCGAGATTACGTTGGTAATAAGCGTTTGGAACTTGCTGGACAACTTCTTTCTTTGCTTTTCGAAGATTTGTTCAAGAAGTTCAACACTGATCTGAAGATGAACATTGACAAAGTCCTGAAGAAACCTAACAGGGGTATGGAATTTGATGCATACAATCACATGCAGTCTCACGGCAATTACATCACCATTGGTATGAACCGCGCTATTTCGACAGGAAACTGGAGTTTGAAACGATTCAAGATGGAACGGGCTGGTGTTACGCACGTTCTCAGTAGACTCAGTTATATCAGTGCTCTTGGAATGATGACAAGAATCAGCAGTCAGTTTGAGAAGACTAGGAAAGTCAGTGGACCTAGAGCTTTACAACCTTCTCAATTTGGAATGCTTTGCACATCCGATACTCCTGAAGGAGAAGCCTGTGGACTGGTTAAAAATTTGGCACTCATGACTCACATCACTACCTATGATGATGAGGAGCCTGTCAAAAAACTAACTTTCGTTCTTGGCGCAGAAGACATCGTTTCTATGAGTGGTAAAGAAATTTACGAGAAGGGAGCCTACGTTATTTTCGTTAATGGAACGCCTCTCGCACTCACTCGGCAACCCAAGAAATTCCTCAACTCCTTCAGAAAATTTCGACGTATGGGTCGTATTTCGGAGTACATCAGCATTTTTATCAATCATCACAGCACATCTGTTCATATTGCTACAGATGAAGGTCGAATTTGTAGACCTCTGATCATTGTGGAGAACCAAAAGCCTAAGGTTACCAAACGTCATCTCGAAGAACTTAGAAAAGGAACGATGGATTTCGACGATTTCTTATACAAAGGACTTCTCGAATATGTTGACTGTAATGAGGAGAACGATTCTAATATTGCCATCAGAGAAAACTATATCAACGAAGCGACTACATATCTTGAAATTGAACCTTTCACTGTGCTAGGAGCGGTTGCGGGACTTATTCCATACCCACATCACAACCAATCTCCCAGAAACACATATCAATGTGCTATGGGTAAGCAAGCTATTGGTGCCATTGCATACAACCAATTTTCTCGTATTGATACTTTACTTTATCTTATGGTCTATCCACAACAACCTATGGTCAAGACTCGTACGATAGAGCTAATCAAATACGACAAACTTCCTGCTGGTCAAAATGCCACGGTTGCTGTTATGTCCTTTTCAGGTTACGATATTGAGGATGCTCTTGTTCTTAATAAAGCCTCTTGTGATCGTGGATTTGGACGTTGTCAAGTGTTCCGTAAATATTCAACACAATTGAAAAAGTATCCTAATCGATCTCAGGATCGTATTGCCGATAGGGTTATTGGCGAAAATGGCAAACCTATTGCAAAACACAGGATATTGGGAACTGATGGAATCGCCTTAGTGGGTGAGAGAATCAATGCTGGCGAAGTTTATCTAAACAAGGAATCCCCTTCAAATCCAAATTCAACCGGGATGGGCAATGACTTCAACCTAAACGATATGAAACCTGCACCGATGGGCTACAAACTACACGATCATGCTTACATTGATAAGGTCATGCTCTCCCAAACAGAGAATGAAAGCGGAGTCCTTAAAGTTCAAACTCGTCAAACTAGACGACCTGAGTTGGGAGACAAATTCTCATCTCGCCATGGTCAAAAAGGTGTTGTTGGTATTATTGTCAATCAAGAAGATATGCCATTTGCGGATTCAGGAGTAACTCCCGATATTATCATGAACCCTCACGGTTTCCCATCTCGTATGACAGTTGGTAAAATGTTGGAATTGCTCTCTGGAAAAGCTGGTGTCATTAATGGCTCTCTTGAATATGGTACTTGTTTTGGAGGTAGTAATGTTGACGTCATGGGACAAATTTTAATCGACAATGGATTTAGTTACTCGGGTAAAGATTTCGTCACAAGTGGTATTACGGGAGAATCTCTACCAGCCTACGTCTTCTTCGGTCCAATCTACTATCAAAAACTTAAGCACATGGTTCAAGATAAAATGCATTCTCGATCTCGCGGTCCTCGTGCCATTCTCACTCGTCAACCTACAGAAGGTAGATCGAGAGATGGAGGTCTTCGTTTGGGTGAGATGGAAAGAGATTGTCTTATTGCTTATGGTGCAAGTCAATTGTTGCTTGAGAGACTTATGTTGAGTAGTGATGCTCATCAGGTGGATATTTGCGAAACTTGTGGATTGATGGGATACTCGGGTTGGTGTCAGACCTGTAAGAGTTCCAAGGGAGTGAGTACGATGACGATGCCATATGCGGCAAAGTTGTTGGTGCAGGAAATGCTGAGTATGAATGTCTTGGTGAGATTGAAGCTAGAGGATGAATTTCCTCATTCGGGTCATGTGAGAGGATAAGTAGGAGTTGATTAGATGAGGATGAGGTCAATGAAAAGGAAAGGGAGGGAGAAGGAATAAAATTTGATATCACGAGGGGCATGGGCGTAGGAAATTTAAGCGAAGGTCTTTCTAAATGCATAGCAATGGCGCATGATTAGGTAGTTAATTTGTAAAATACTATAGAATTTGGTCAACAATACTGACGTTGATGTACATACACCTGATCTTTTCTATTCATATATCTCTTCAAAATTCGTTCCCCTTTCTTCCTATCCATCCATTCATACCTACTAACTTAGTCCTCAAAATCTTCCTCCCCCTCTCTTCCCTCCTCTCCTCATCTTCTCATATTCTACGGTACCGTCAAAATCAGATTTCGGGGATCGGAACACCGCTAGATATCTACCTACCTACCTACCTACCACCTACCTATCATCTACGAAAAGAGAAGGAAAGAAAAGAAAGATATAGAAGACTTATTGATATATAGAAGAGGGTGTAGATATAATGATGATTTATATATATTGACTAAATATACACATACACATACAGATATATACATGCATATACTCGTAAATATCTCTCGCTACTTATATTCTCTTTCTTGATCTCTTTCAGAGCATTGGAATTATATATCTACTCACTTACTCACTCCCTCCCTATTTCCCAATTAATTTCCCAACATATCACAATTTTTCAATGAGAGCAAGACATACATACACACACACACACAATCATCTGCGTACAATATCACAACATAAAACACAGTTCAATACAGCACAATACAGACAAGCACAAGTAAAGCGTATGTATAATAGCATATGTAAAAACTACCAAGTACCTACAAAATGACGCCCACCTCGCGAGAGAAAAAATAGGTAAAGGGAAGGTAAATGTTAACCCTTCTTCCTTCACTCCCCTCTCCCAAAATGCCATTAATCATATCCATGTCCATGTCCATAACCGTAAAATTCATGTCGTGCATTCATCCATCGATCCAGCCATCCATTCTCATAAATTCATATTCGTGTCTTGCATTTATCAGGTAATTAGTTGGTTAGTCCATCCATCCATTCTCATAAATCCATGTATCTGCATCACATCTCATCCCATCTCATCTCATCTCATCTCCTCATCATCATCCATATCTTCCGGATGACCCAAAAGCCCCGCCACATTCGCCATATCATAATGCTTCCTCCTCAACGCCTCAAACTTCTCATGTTTCTCCCTCTCCTCCTCCGTCATCCCCAGCATTTCCGCATCCGCATCCCGTCCATTCTCCCCCGCCACATGAACCTTCTTCTCCTCTCCCTCTCCCATCTCCACTTCCCGTTCCGGAACCGCTTCTTCAGGCTCTCCCAAACTCAATCCGGGGATTTCCTCATCCCGTTGATGATTCCGCTTGTATCCTCCCTTCACCTTGTCAAGCTCATCCACCACTATCTCCCCCGCGTCAATCGTGCGCATTTCATCCGCATCCTCAGCCGGATCGTAGTGCTTCGCATACGGTGTTTTGGGCTCGTTAATCTTCATCGTGGAACTCTTTTCCTGCTCCGTCAAATATAGATTCGCTTCGTCCCATTGCAGACGCATGTTATTCGAATCGTCATTGTTGTTGTATGTGGATCCGGACGAGGAACGACGGATAGGACGACTGGCGGAAGAGGAGCGGCGTTGTCCGGCGTTTTGGAGCGTGTTTTGTAGGGTGACGTCGTGGTCTGAGATGGCGGATGTGGTGGGGGTGCTGGGGACGGCGACGTGTTTGGGAGAGGTGATGGGAGGGGCCGAGGTGGTTATGGGGGCTTGGAAGGGAGGAGAGCGGTGGAAGGAGTTTTTGAGAATGCCTTTGGTTTGGATGTTAGTTGAGTTTTTATTGTTTCTTCTTCTCACGTTTGTGTATTTTCCATTAGAAAAAAGAACGTGGAATAGCGGGGTAAAATCCGCACACAGCATTTTTGGAAATAAATAAAGAACGTACCTTTGGGACGCTTCACCGTAGGACTTGGAGGACTGTGAAGAACCTGTGCTTCTGAGGAGGACATAGTAGCAGCCATGACTATAAAAGTATTCTGTAATATATCGAAGAAAAGGCTTTGTGCGTGGTTGCGATGTTGAAGATGGGATTGCGATGGATTAGATTGGAAAATGGATTGGGATTTTAACTTGATTTATTTGTTGTGTTTTCTTGTCCCGACCGGTAATGGTGATGGAACTTGCCTTGCCACCCACTTTCTTTTATTCAAGGGGTCGGGGTGAGTGATTTCCGAGTATGGTATGGTTCGGTACCTAATGAAAGCAAGCTATCTCATAAGGGTTGGTTGGGCTTTTGAAGGGGAAGAAAGCTGTGGCTGTGGCTGTAGATGTAGATGTAGATGAAGATGTGGATGTAGATGTGGATGTAGGAGATGGAAGATGGAAGATGGAAGATGAAGGAAAGTGGAAAACAAGGTGACCAAGCAAGCTTTTACATATACTCGAGCATATTTCCCAAAGTAAGATTGATTACCTTAGCTATCTTCGTCTACCGACGTCGTATTGATCAACCAAATTGATTCTCGCCAAATAGAAATGTTCGTGTGACTTCGTAAAATGAAATAAAGAGCAGCTGAGTCGAATTTTGGCCTGTGAAATGGAGGGGTAACGTGAATATGAAATGTGGATGTGAATATGGGTTTACCTGTGTAAGTTAGTCGAAATCAAATGAGAGACTCTTCAAGCTGGAAGAAGTTGGATGGTATGCATATGGATCAAATGGTGGATGGTTGGACATGATCGGGTAGCAGTATGAGTGTGACTGTGAAGTTAACCAAACTTTAAAGCTACTCCTACTAGCACTACCGTACTGAGTTGCTGTCGTCGTCGTTGCTGTTTTTCTGCATACTATCAAATTTCATACCTACGTAGGTGTTTATGGAATGGGTATTCCTACAGAGCTCACAAAGAGCTTTTCTATCTAGCTAACTGCCTACCTACTTTCAATATCGTTGTAATGTCTCTCTTGTTTTATACGATAATAGAACCAAGACAAGTATCTGTAATACACCGGTCGTCTATCTATTCATCTCACAGATGCATCTATCCATTCATTTCTTTAATTCAACTTTCCAATACCCATATCATTCACCCATTACCCACCTACTTCCTAGCTCTATGTATTTCACAAGGAAATCGCGGCAGCCCAATTGTTTTTTACTCTACATGGTACGATGATTTCTTAATCATGAAACGTCATCTTACAGCAGATCATTTCTCTTGGGATTTCTTTCTCGTGCATCATTCATGGAGTAGGGTTCCCAAAAGAGATTACGCTTATGGAGAAGGCATGGAAGGCATGGAAGGCATGGAGGGCATGGAGGGCATGGAAGGCATGGAGGACATGGAAGAGATGGAAGGAGTAATCCGTCGTAGCACGATGTGGGTAGATATAGGTGTACCGGTAGCCCTTCCGATTTATCTCACGTATCTCACGTATCTCACGCACACACGCCAAAGTACCGTAGTAGCTGTGGGCAGCACGTGGGTAAGCGCCAGTACCACTACCAGCGCCAGTACCATTACCAGCACCAGCACCAGCACCAGCACCAGCACCTATACAAGACAAGCTTGGGCAAAACGGGAGCGGGGTAATTATCAATCCCAAGTGAGTAACATCAGCTTGCAAGCAAGTATCGTACTTCGTAGTAAGTAATCTTGGCTGCTGCTGACCTGTGCTCCGTCTGTGCTTTGTACTCACCATTACATCACATTGAGACATTCATTCACAAGAGGGTTATTAGGCACTTCACTTCCATTGCTTAACTTTCAAAAATATGTAGCAAATCCATTTTTCATTATTTTTATACCCAAATTCACATCCTCGTTTTTGGACCAATAAGATACCATCATGTCTAGTTTCAAGATATCTAAAACATATTTCTAATAAAGATATCGTAAAGTTTGCTTTCGCTGTCACGTGGTTCGGTTCTGTCAGGGCAGTGTTGCTCCGCTAGTCCGTGCATTCTTCTCTTCACATGACCTTCCATCTCTTAGTTCTATCCATCCATTCATATCTGGATCTCTTCAAACATTCATTCATCCCTCTCTTGATTATTCGGCCTCCACGGCAGTGGCCCTCGGTGAGCCAGCGGAGCGTCATTTGATTATTGTGATTGTTAGGCATGTATTCAAGTGTCTGTTCTATCATAATAGGTAAAGTACCTAGTATCCATCTACAATCCTGCCATCCTATTTTCCCTCTTTCTTTCCTTCCATTCCATCTCTAACAACTACAAGATTACCAACACCAATCAATATACTAGATGTATTAAGCACGGGCAGCACGTGGAAGTGACTTTGCTTTTTGATGCTTCTAGATTCGAGATTCGAAACACTATTTTTACCATCTGATTTATTGTGGTTCCTTTCATTTCTTACTTCACGTTACTTTATAGTTTTTATGAATCGTTTGAAGTCGCTTCATATGATATGAATGAATATCTAACCGGAAGTTCCGGGCGATGGCACATGATGTTTTGACTCGGATGGGATGTTTAGATATTGTCCGAATAGATATCTAAACCATGGGGCTTGGGGTTTGATTTCTATATGTGGTATTGTAAGTATTTAGTGTTGTGAAAGCATTGATGATTTGGTCTAGAATGTCTAAGCGGCTTTATTTTGGCGGTTGTGAGTGAGGCTGAGTGAAGATAGTTGGGTGTGATGTTGGACTTTTTTGTTCTTTTTTTTAGTGTTTATAGTTTTGAAATGTGAGGTCAGGTGAAGATAGTTTGGACTCTGGGGTGATGGTGACCCTTGGACCTTTTTGTTTTTGCCAATCTGAGATAAGAGATTCGAGTAAAGATAGTTTGGACTCGAATGCGATGATAATCATTGAGCTTTTTGGTTCTCGTCTTGTTTTGTTTTTATGGATCTGAGATATGAGGTCGGGTGAAGAGAGTTCTGAGTCTGGATCCTGGATTGATGGTGATTCTTGGGTCTTCTTGTTATTTTTAGCATTTCTGGGGGGTATGTTTTTGCAAATCTGAGATATGGGGTCGGATCAAGATAGTTTGGACTAACAGTAACCCTCCGACAATTTCATTTTCCTTCGACTTTACCGCTTCTGAGGTAAGAATTGTATAAATATAGCTTGGAGTGGTGGTAAACTTTGGGTTTTTTATTCTTCTTTTTGCTTACGGCTTCTGAGATTCTATCATCTGATGAAGATAATTCGGGCTGTGGAGTGGTGGTGAACTTTGGGCTTTTTTGTCTTTTTGGGTCACGGCGTCGAAAATTACTCGATACACCTGGGTTTTTGGCCTAATTCCCTCGATTGACTCTACTCCAAAGAACTTAAATGCCCAAGAATGATAAACCAGGGTCACAGCCTCCTTTTTGAAAGGCTTGTGAAGTTTGTTCCTGGAGTTAAAGATGCTTTTCCGTCCTGTCTGTTAACGAGGAAAATATCAGTATAAATGTATAGAATTCCTTATATTTCTATATTTCAATGGATACATTACTTGGACTGCAAATAAATACGTATGTGCAATAACTCCAATGAGTGTATCCACCAGTTCATTTTTTACACTCGAAGTACTTGTTTGAGGCCAGTGCGCCATTGATATCACCATTAAGGAAAGCTAGGATTACATACATTTGGATAATTTGTATCCCACATTAAGGTCTAAATTGGAAGAGAGTGTAGAGAATCGTTCCTCTTGCTTCACCAGCTACGAAGTGCATACGGAATTTTTGGTTATAATTAATCTTTCACTCTGTTCCATTAGGTAGCTAGTGTGTAATGGGGAGGAGGTGTACAAGATATTTCTTGAGTAGTTTTATTGATTACGGCACCTTCTACTTCATGCATCGAAATTACAAGGTAGCCAAACTGAGGTTGGCGAGACCAATCATATGATGCACAATCTCACCCCACTTTTATTCTTTACCCCCTTTGCTCGCTTCGAATTGGGCTTTTGAAAGGACCAAAAGAGACATTGAGATCTGAGGATGATCATGAATGAAGGATTGAAAAGTAAGATGTATCATTACGTGAGATCAAAATTGCATACTCTATCCTGTTTATCTCTTTCATTCAATTAAGCGTAATATTGCATTTCTTTCCGAATGTGATTGATGAAAAACACTCATCAGTACTAGTCTATATTTTCGTCGAAGAATCTTCAACCATATAAAGTTGGAGTAGGTGAATATGATTGATGGATTATTGAAAGGTGGAAAAGTTGATAGTAATACTAACGAAAAGATTCCGCATGCATTTCTATACCTAGTTAGTATTTCACAATCGCGATATATTCATGTCGAAGTTTGTAGTCATTCTATACGTATATATATCTTTCCTCCTTTGGATAGAGTCGTACTGGGATTGGGTCGAGTTTGATCTGTTTATCTCTGCTTTGGTGCTTGGGTGCTTGGGTTACGAATACTGGGAGATGGAAATAGAAGATATGGGCGCGGATTTGACGGGTATCTTTCAGCAGTTTTATTGTGATTCGATCTATTCCTAGAAATATACT
>PHWZ01000369.1:0-38257 GCA_004379285.1 Botryotinia calthae | reverse complement strand
CCCCCAAGATGCACATCAGATCTTTACAATCACATAATTTTGGTGTGATGACCTCCATTGCATTAGTATTTGCCACCGTTACAACGAACGATTGCGCTGAAATGCCTTGTCCTTGACGCCCCATAATATCGTCTTTCACAATCTGAATGCTGACCATACTGATATGGACCGTCAGAGAGCAAAGGAAAGCAAGAAAGATGATCAATATCTGCATCATCGGGTCTTTCCTTGAATGACCATTCAGGGGCATTCTGAAGGATTTGCGGCGAATTACCACTTCCATTGGGAGAGAACAAAGTAAGGTTGAAGACCGCAAACGATTGAAAAGTGAGGCCGCATATTCCAGCTAGAATATGACAGAATTATTCTCCGGCGGAAAAATGCGAGAGAAAATAAAGAAGGTGTGTGTAACCTTGAGAAATTGCTGATTGCAGCCCGACAAAGCCGTAGTTCGAGAACCTCGATATTGTAATCTAGTTGCGACGTGCTCGGCCAAACCTAGGTCGCCACGTCAGTGACCATCCGAAGCCCTTCATTGGGACCATTTCTCTCCAAACTAGGTGCGTGGTGCATCGTGTTAACCAACAGCTTAGCGAAACCATTGTAGGTGTGAGATGCACAGTGAGTGGCGAGAATTCGTAACATCTTCTAGCTAAGCAGATCGGGGTATGCTGGTTTGCAAACGCATTGTATGGATGATCCTTTGCTTCAAGGCTTCATCCGTATCTGACAACACATTGATTTCTGACCACCCTGATCTCGGCAAGACGGAACGGACTCTCAAGTCAATATGCATATCGAGGCCGTCTTCTGCACAATCTGCGGCCATGTCAATGTTGCAGAAAATAGGACAAGCATTCCAGGTGGCTTGCAATCACCAGACTGTAAGAATATGTCCTGTTATCAAACACCCCTTTCAGGCAGATATGGCTCGATACAAATCCGGCCAGAAAGCGGGGAGCTACCAACATGTGACAATATCTCAAAACGAGATATGCTGGATTGAACGTCTCGATATCAAGGATATAGATTAGAGAAAGAACAAGAAGGAAAAATAGTAGCCAATAGTAGTCTATTACCACAGCCATTCTATGATAATGATGACGACCGACCGACCATCATTTATGATTAGACTCCGGTTGGTTTGGAATAAGAAGCAGCCGGCAATTGTGTGATAGGGTTTGGTCGATATCTCTCCACAAAGAAGGTTGTTACGGTCCGTCCTTGGGTCTAGCGGGTCTCTCGTTGCAAGCAGAGAACGGATGATCCAGTAATCGGGAAGAAGATTTGTGGCAATCAGTAAAACCAAGGAAATGACGGGATAGGAAATTCATAACGTGATTCCCATAGCGTAAACTTCTACACTCAGCAGGGGGGCACACAATGTTGCAATGGACTGTTATGACCAATGCAGAAATTCTAACATGATGAAGTGTCCACCCTGTCGACACGAGAGAGGTAACTGAACGCGAGAGAACTTGAACCAAGCATCGGCAGAGGGGAGGAATACGATAGGTGCCAGTTCTTCTAGCAATTGAGCCAAGGATGTGATTAGTTGCATGTACGTCTTGGTGAGAAAGGCACACAGATATGCACTTCGTTTGTTGGCTCGAATGGAAGTGTGGGAAACTCGACGGGGCTAGTAGACAAACACGCTGCAAGGCTGGGAGGACTGTGACGGCGTTGTTGTTCGGACCATAAACAGTGCTGTCCAGATCGTGTATAAATACTCCTCTTGGTTTCCCCAAAGGTCGAATAACATCCATCATCAACACCATCCTTCAAAGCATCTCAACAAACAATCTATCAACTCTTTCTTGATCCCAAAGTGTCATCGCCATCCAGTATAACAACCTCACTCGAGATATCATCAGACGTCGTCTCTGATCTCAAACATCCCATCCATAACATATCTGTACTTCGACCAGTAAGTTCGAGCCATAAAGCATTGTCGCGTTTCATATGGAGTGTTGCAGAGAACCAAGGCTAATATGAATGGTTACACATAGCTCCCATCAACATGTGTTTCTTCGACCAGTGCCAATTCGTCTGTGGTGACTACAAGTGGGGCCACTTTCGACAACATTGTGCCAAAGAATACCGTACGGGCGAGACCTGCGGCATGAAGTTGGTCATGACCACATACCAGAGTCATGAGAAGTGCAAGATTTGCACGAAGATCGAAACAAAATGGGGCCGTATCCAGAAGGAGCACGAGCGTGTACTTCGATGGAAGAGGGAAAACGGAAAGAGTCGCCAACACTCAATCGAGGCGTCAGAGGAGAATATTCGGGATCTGCAACAAGAGGTCAATAATCTCGAATGGCAACGCTCGCAGAATGCTATGGCTTTGTGAAAGGTAAGAGGCCAATCGCTTGTTTGAGTGATGATATTTTATGCTAATTCTTCTCAGTGAAACTTTCCACATAACACGATAGTACAGAACTAGCGAACTATTTTGTCGCGTTTCGAACGTTTTTTCATAGGGTTGTCTTTCTTTTGATGGAGTGAAATGATGGAACGGAAGAGTGGTCTTTCATTTAAGGATGTTTTGGAAATGATTGGTTTCTGGAGACAGATGAAGGAATTGTTCTGGAATTAGATAGTCTCACGACTTAACGATGAAACGATCATTTGAACAAGTTCCTTGAAATTGTCAATAATTTGCCAATGACTTGTGGATATGATAGTATTCTGTCAATGGAATTGACAATCTGGTCAAATTTTGAGTGGGCCATTTGATGTTGACCGGGCGCTTAGATGAAGAAATTGGGCGGCTCGGGAAATTAATGTATGCAAGCTAAATGCAAGTCTCCTTGAACTGTCGAACTGAGGCACCATCCGAAATCATAAAAGGCGATCATATCAAAAGATTTGCCGGAGAATTTGGCCGTCGATGATGATCAATCTCCTTGCGATAATGAAAAGATCCCATTTGAATGTCCCTTGTTGTGGGTCGCGATATATATATATATGTACGTATCGAAGTATCGTTCTGTAGGTATGTGGTGTGATGCTGTGTAAAAGTTTTCCTATTGCAATTAGCCTAATGTGCATACTCAACCATACACCTGATCGGCAAATTCATCATCACTGAACAGTTTTCTTCAAGAAGAGGTTAAAATAAAGATACGGATAACAAATATATATATGGTAAGAAGAAAGGAAAGAAGTCGAGAAACGCTTTCCAAAAGAAAAAATCTTCAACAGGATCCTCCCTTCCCTTTATGAATTTCAGACTGAATGCACTTGAGTGTAGTAGTAAATTGTAACGTGGCTAATCCTCAATGGATATCTGTGCAGCCTGACTGCAGAGCATGAGAAAGAGACGTGATAGGCTCTGATTCATGATCAAGTAACCAGTAGGCAGGCGCTTTTGACAAAGGAAATGCTTGAATGATACAACGCATAGTCAAATTACGCTTAGCTGGTCCAGTCAGAAGTCGATTCCCGATACTCCTCCAGGGAAATTGCGGCAGCATGATGGGCCGTGGTATGAGGATATTGTAACGACCTTCCCAACTCCAATACGCCGTGGAACACAAAGATGCCCGTATAAGTTCGAATCCATGTTCTACTCCATGGTCGACTCTGCATCTGCAAACCCTCCTAATAATGGTCCTACGTCTTCTGATTTGACCGGCTTGTACTTCTTCATTTCCTCCACATCTTCATCGTCCGATGCCCAACCATCGGAAATTGGGTGGGTACCTTCGACGGGGGTTTGTTTTGTATTGCTCGATCCGTCCTGTGATGGTATCTTGGCTAGAACTTCTTGATACCGCAATAGTCTTGCGTCTTGACCATTATACATGGTGACGGGTGCTCGAGGAACATTTTGGGGGACCATAGCGAAGATATCAACGAGATGACTGGCACAAATGTTAGTTAGAAGAGCCATCAATGCGATCGAATAGTTGGTTGCGCGATGTGCAGTTTAGGGGTTGAGGGGTGTCGATATGGAAGAAACGTTTGGAGCGTACATACTTGGACGTTTGCGCTACGACCTTTTGCAAGGCCTCTGTCTCCCTTTGAACTTCTTGTGGATCTGCTTGAATGGCATTTGAATCTTGGTTCCCGAAACTGCCGTAATGATGAGAATGTGCATCGTTTTCAAACAATAATCTTTGATCTTCACCCTATTCGCAAAGTCGTCAGCGACTGCTTAATTTTGTATATAACAGGGGAAATCAAACCTCGTCCGACGAATCCTGATTGCGTTCCAGCCCAAGACAGGAAGAACAATTACCCATGGTTTCTACCCTCTCTATCTCTCTATCTTCTATCCTGTCTATCTTCCAACGACTCAGGGATAAACTGATCCCATACACAACACCAACTGTACTACCTACAATCAACCATCGACAGACGAATTTTAGGGATCAAAACTCGTGAAGATCGCTAGTATCCAGATACGCGACGGATGCACTGGATTTTGATTGTCTTTGCGAAAGCAAGGTGATGTTGATAAAATTATTCAAAGAAAGCATTTCTTAACTTTTTGGGGGGAGAAGGATGTTTCGATAAGAAAGTTGATTATGATGGAGATCCAACTTCCCGGCTAAATTACGGTTAGACATTTTTAGTAATTGGGTAGCCTTCAAGGTACTAGTAAGTAAGCTGACTGAGCAACCAAATATATGTAATCGTCACTCACTCCATTGTCACTACAAACAAACCTCACATATATATTGTTAACCTCAATTCCAAAGCCACCCCTTTCCTTTCTCATTCCAATTACAGATATAATATATACGGTAATAGATGCTCAAAGTTCAATAATGACGCCCCGCTGGACCACTACCATGGAAGCTTTTTCGCTTCGCTCTGGGAAGGCAATTCTTTCTATCGTCACTAGTTCTAAGTATTTACATAGTAAACTTGAATAGTGCCCCCTTCGTTTCTTAAGCGATCCCACAAGAGTGACGCACGAAGACCTCCACGGCAGTGACACGGCGGAGCCTCACCGATCCGTTTTCCCTGGCTCGAATTTCCTTTCCTTTCCTCGTTCAATGTGTTGAGTCAATTTACAGGTATTTGACTCATCATCCCTTTGTCAGACTGTTTTAACATCGTTCCATTGACATCCCCTCCCCCCTTTCCCTGGGAACATAGGATTATACATGCTCTTAACAGTATCAAAATCTCTCAAAGTGTGTTCTAGTTCCTTGAATACTCTATCGCCTCGTCAAAATGTTACTGCTCCGTACACCCGTTGATCTACAATTTGATTGCTGCTTCCACGCAATTTCTTCCACACAAGAAAATTCAGCATGTTCCGAAGACTTGACTACAACCCCTTTCATCATCCATTGCTGCTGCAATACTCGGGGAAAAAACGGAACTCTTGGAAATGTCATTACTCTGCTTCCCTCGATGCGTTTGTTACTTGACGAGATTTTATCCCTTGCTTAGTGATACCCTCACCCTGCAAAACTCCCTTCATGAAGATATCGACCTTGCCTGAATGTACTGAATCTTTGCATCTTTTCAGTTGTACGATGATCTTCTCCCTTATTTTCAATTTTTGAGCACCTGCAAGGCAATACAATATACTGATCGACAATCACTCTGTCTCCAATGTCCCCTTGGTGTGTCTTGACATTAATAAGAGAGTACTTTCTCTTTCTCTGGATACTTTTCATCAGCTAGGTCATCTTATCATCACGTTCATTCATTTGCTTCTCCTTTTCGATTACGACGGTCATCATTCCTTCGTCCGTTGTTCTAATTGTTTTACATCGATAACTTTTAAACGCCATCTTATAACATGTTTCGAAGTCGAAACTTAGCTGCTCTAGCAGTGCTCGCCCTGTCCGGATCGTCTCTTAGTAAACCGATTGCAGGCGGATCATGGGTTGGTGAGACTTGTATCTGTCCACCTTCCGATTGTCAGCCGGTTGTCACCTCCTACACTACCATCATCACTGTCACAAAAACCATCAGTCATGAGGTAACCCCTCCAGCAAACACAACTCCCGGTCCAACTACCATCTCTGGCTCTAAGATTATTGTCACCAGTACTATCACACCAAGTCAAAGTACCATACCTTGTGAAACAATCAGTCATACTCCGATAACTTCAATTGGTATTTTAATTTCTTTGCTTCTTCACACCTATTTTATCACAGGATCTAACCTGCCCAATTCTAGTACCTGGTACGATCATCACTTCAGGATCAGTCGTTGTTATCACAAAGACTATCCCACCAACTACTGAAACCGTTCCTTGCGATTCGACTCTCACAGTAACTCAGTCGGGAACAGTGGTCAGAACAACTCGTCCTGTGTCTACAATCACCTTAACAGAATCTGGACACATTGTAACTTCCACATATCCACCATCAACCCTATACGTAACTTATTCATCGAATATCTATACCACTGTTATAACAGCTACAACGATTACGAAAACTATTTCGTTACGCACCAAGACTGGTGAAATTGTTCAAACCATCACAACTGCCTCAACGATTTTCGACCCATCATTCACACCCACAGCTTCCTCGAAGCCTCCATGCAAACACTGTACAGAGGTTCTCACTATTCCCCAACCCTCTATAACCCCCTCGAATGGAATTTGTTCGACCGGCCTAATTATCTCTACAATAACTACAACTACTACGTTCATCCAACTTCTTACAACGACAAGTAGTATTCCAGTCTCACCGCCAACGACTCATATTTCTAGCTCCCTAGGCTTTTTCAATGGTACATCCTCAACGGGGACGCTTTCTTCTGCCAGTTCTTCCACTGTTGTCCTCTCATTATCTATCGCTCAATCGGCACCGATTGTTCCTTCTTCCTCTGTGCAGAGCACTAGCTCATCGTCATCTTCCTCCAGAGTCGCGTTGTGATAGACCCAAAGTTTATCGACCAAAGAGTGACCCAAACAACAAGACACGGGCGTGAGGAGGCCTAAAACAAGGAATTGAATCCTTGTTTGGACACGAATCTGATATAGTGTAATGTTTCAAATTCGTCTTTCTTATTTATTTTTATCTTATGATGTTGTATTCGTTTTAATTTAAATCTGGTATTCTCAGGTATGAAACGGTGGGAATCGCGTGTTATGATTGTGGTGGGAATTGACATAGATAAATATGATTAGATTAATTTTAATATCTGTTTTTTTCTTCGATTCATGTTTCTTGATTTAATGTTGATGTGTATCTCACTTTTGATTCTGAGTCTAAAAAATCCCTCTTCATACGTCTCAAGTCTGTGTTTTTGCCTAAACTCCTTCTTCTCTTAAAGACCGAGCATCGTGGAAGGATATCCAGGGGTATCTCCATTGGGCTCCTCATGCTCATGATGAGGAAGAAGAGGGCAAACTTTGGAAGATGTCATTGGACATGGCTGGATTGAAAGACACTGATTTCTAAATCTACGAGTTTAAACATGGAACGACATCATATCTTCTTCGGGATTATTTGCTATCATCGCTATTCTTACACATTACACCACACAAAATACAAGCACCGTTTGAATTAATGTATCTACAATTAAATGCTTGTGATAAAATCGAGAACTATATATCAAGATGATATACTATAAAGTACGGTTTTGATTGAAAGTACTAGATTAGTAATTCTGAGAGAGATAGTTCGTTTTATTAGAGAAAAGACATTCGTTCGGCAAAGTGAGTCAAACGGTGCTTGTATAAAACCCCGCTCCTATTATTGTTCGCCAGATGGCTTTTATCGAAGTTTCATTAGTATTCGAATATAAACTATATTATGTTGAATAATATAACTCTTTTCTAAGTAAACTTCCAAGATTATTATCATATTTCAGTAACAACTAGTATTTATAAAAGCGAGATCAGTTGATGAAGTGATATTTCTAGTGAGCTGATGTAATTCATATCAAATTCATTTGGAGTGAATTTTGTTAACCCGTTATACGATCATAGGAAAGGATTTGGTATACAAAAAAAGCCTTTGATTGAAGTACAAACTTTCACATGCCCACCGAAATCATGAAACGAACAAATAAAAGTACTTATCCATCAATTAGGAACTCTAATCAGTTTTCAGGTAATTCTTAAACAGCTGTTTTGCAGCCACATCTTAATATGGAAGCAACTCGAAGGTTCAGAGATGAGGAAAAGACAGTACGGATCATGAAAATGACAAGTCTTTCAATCGATTGAAGGAATTCATTATCCATACCGTAGGGTATTTACATCTGAAATCGTAATTAAACATTCCTTTTCTATAATCTTGTCTATATAGCGCTATGCTTCTAATGTCCCACCATAGACTGCGCGGCGGCAGAATATCTGTTACCTTGTGGCTTGGCTTCATCCACGATCTTGCGCATTTCTTGCAACTCATCCTTTGTCAAATCAATGTTCCGCGACGCAAAGTTGGCCTCAAGTCGCTCTGGCTTAGTTGTACCTGGAATAGCAATCATACCCTGAGCAGCAACCCACGCGAGAGCTATCTGGGTGATTGTACACCCCCTTCGAGTTGCGAGTTTCTTGATTTCCTCCACAATAGCCTTATTCTTGTAGAAGTTTTCTCCTTGGAATTTAGGGCCTAGATAAGATTACGTATCAGTAAGGAATTGGAAAATCATAGTGAATAGAGAGCATAGTCAAGAAAAAACATACTCGTTCGGCGGAAATCGCTAGCAGCGAAATCATCGGGAGTTTGGAAGGGAAAGTCGTCCACGAGCCATCCGTGACCTAGTGGGCTGTAGGCAACGTAGGCAATCTTCAGCTCTTTTGCAGCTTCTATCAATCCATCTGTTTCATGAATAGTCTCAAAAGCAGAGTACTCAGCCTGGACGGCATCAATCTTTGCAACTATGAATGTTAGCAGAAACCGAGAACCGCAGATGGGAGCTTACTTGAATTTGCTTTGCGCAAAGTGGCAGTAGAACATTCAGAAAGGCCGATGAACTTGGTCTTTCCCGCTTTGCGAATCTCGTCAAGAGCTGGAATAGACTCTTCTAAAGGAGTTTCTTTACAAGTAAAGTTAGCAGATTGGGCACAGAATTAAAGTTGGGAAAACCTACTAGGATCAATACGATGCAAATAGTAGAGGTCTGGCGTGAAGCCGAGTCTCTCAATGGTGCCCTCGATATACTCCTTAATATGGGAAGCAGAATTAGTAACTCCGCCGAGCCCACCAACGTTGTTACCCATGCAATCAAAGCCGCATTTTGATGCAACTGAAGATGAGTGCAGTCAGTGTTGGTTCTCCGACGGCGGTGAATTGTAACGTACTGAAGATTTTATCACGGACGTTGTGCTTTCTAATGAATTCTCCGAGCAGTTTCTCGTTAATCCCCGCCGCGTAAACAACCTGAATTTTCATTCAGCAGTGTTCCGACGCATGATCAGAGATACTTAAACCTACAGCAGTATCCCAGAATGTGCACCCCAATTCGATGGCCTTAAGAAGGACTGGCTCAGCTTGCTCTAAGCTAAGATTCTGTCCAAAACCAAAACTTAACCCCATAGCACCGAAGCCCGGAGAAGCGACCTCAATGTCGCCGAAGGGAACTGTTTTGACCATATTGACTTTTTATACTGCGTTTTCTGAATGTTTGTTAAGCTGTTTGGTGTGCACCTTTCGGAATCATGCGAAGTTGTAGGTATAGATGGATATATATATCGTAAAACAAAGAAGTGGAAGCGAGCAAGGTGGAATATCAGAAACGGACTTTATGGACTTAACATTGGCGTGGATTGAAACATTTTACTTGATCTTTTAGTTGGGTGTAGTGGTCTCGTTCGCTTCAGTTTCTAACATTGGATATTAATAAAGCAGCATTGATTCCACCTTGTATTGTTGTGGATCGGATCGGCAGAGTGAGGTTTGTGGAGATCAGTTAAACCCTATACCCGATTAAATCACCCTATACCCGATAGTGTAAAATAATGTGTTTCCGAAATGTAACTTTTTTTTTGGATCTAATGAACTTTTGGCTAAAAACAGAAATTTGGATTTCTACGTCACCAACAACACCACACTGCCACATGTCGACAAGGTTGCGATCTACAAGCATGAGCACGATCCAAGACCGGAGGGTTCCCCGGCATGTCCCACTCTTAGTCGCCCATAAGCAGGTGGGGCATATCCTCTTCCCCGAGTTTGGTTGCGGATCTCTTCCTATAATCAATTCTACTTTAGCTGTCTTGAGTGCCTCGTGCCCGAGCTGCTTACTGCTTGCTGCTCGCTTACTACCCATTGCTTACTACTTAATTACTGTTTATGGCCACCCCAAACCTCGGTGGAAGTAAATAATAAGTGCAATATCCACATCGTTCGAACATGGCCAAGTCACCATGCGCCGCTCAGATTGCCCTGCAGTATACGGTACAACAAGATACAAGCAGAGAAATAGAGGATGTTTGCTCTGGCTTGTCTAGTGCGGCTGAGCGAAGAAAAGCACAAAATCGAGTCCATCAGAGAGCTTGGCGTAAGTACTCATCCTGCTCTTTGCAAAAAGTCCTCGTATGCCACAATAAATTACTGATGATGTGTGCATCGCTAATTTGCAGGGAGAAGAAAGAAGCTTCAGCGATCACAGTTTCGCATGGTGCAACATGCAATTTTTGAGTCGAACAGTTCCTCCGGGCAAAAGCTTGCACCCACGAAAACTAGCTCGTTCGACTCCAGTAGCTCCGTAGAGAGTAGCTCGCTAATGGTAAGAACTACAGATCGTGAATTCTCCCAGTCGCCCTCGGATATAACTCAGTGGCAAGAGGCCGATCTACTTGATGTCTTCAATTCAGCTGCAGGTCTTTCTCAAATCAAAATTTGCGAGCGTTCTCGAACAGCTGTCGCATGCGCACGAGGAAACCTAGGTGATTTTACAATTATGACGTGGTTGCAAAAATGGGCACAAAATACTTCTACGATTGGATCTCCGAGGAACGACAAACTTCTAGTTCTAGTCAAAGTCAATGTGTTCAGAGCTTTCATCAGCAATTCCATGACACTTGGAACCCCATCTGACGTCATCACGGATGACGATGCAACATCTGCATTTTGTCCACTGTCTGTTGGTCTAAACGGTATCCTTGCACTGCCGCCGTCCTCACGGCCCACAGATGTTCAAATTCAGATTCCACATCATCCTTGGATTGATTGCTTGCCTGTGCCTCAGATGCGGCAGAATCTGATCCGAGCCGGAGACACATTTGATGTTATGGAAATTTGTGGAGACTTAATCGGACTTTTCAGTGCTGGCACTGGAAGAACAGGTATGATTATCTGGGGAGAGCCGTGGGATGTGGCTGGTTGGGAAGTAACTGAGGGCTTTTTGGAGCGTTGGGATGGACGATCAAGGGATGTTGGGATTTATTTGAGTCTACAAATAAGTGGAGGGCGGGTCGTGGTCAAATAGCTCTACACTTTGATAGAATTTTAATTTGATAACTTTATATATGTGTTTCATGGGTGGCTTCGCAAGCTCTTCAAGAGGGAGATAAGCGATCTTATTTGGCATATGCGCATCTTTGTAATTCGCCGGCACATTGAGCTGTTCTTGGATACAAGAATGATTTTAATAAACTAAAACATACAATATGATAAATTTGAGGTAGATACCTCCATATTGAGCTACTTTTTTATTTTTTGTATACAGAAAATGTTATGAAGGAGATCAAGCACGCAATGATAGACTCCAATGCTGGTCGATGTACATGTGCCAATCCCAGCGCTAAACTCTCAGCTGGAAAGTAAAATACTTATCCGATGGAGTATTTGTGGTATTGATTGTCGCTCTGGGATGATCAGGGATTTAGATTTGGTTGAATTACTTAGTATCAGGTGGCGTTGTCCATATAATTCTTCTACGTGGTGAAACTTTTCATTGTTTTAGATCCGTAAATATTCCCGCCCCAGTTCGGAATTATCAAGTGGTGGCAAGTCATAAAATCGAATAGATAGGAATATTTCTAGAATCTAGAGTTGACTTTAAAGCGAGTGGTCTCGCTAAGATATTGCCGGAAGTAAAGGCTCAATAAAGCTGTTTTGCAGATAGTTCAAGAACCACTCCATCCGACCCAAGTTAGCTCGGCTCTATCTTACTTTACGATACATCTGCTCAAGATCCTCCCCATCAATAGAATTTAGGTTGTTTTTTACCGCATTATCCACAGCGGATTCAATATCATCGCTGCCATCCACGAGATCAAACCAGCCTGAAGCATCACTTCGTGAAAGGAGACTGACAGCTACGGCAGCAAGATCAGCACGTGATACCCGTCCTGAAAATTTGCTCTTGCCTAGATGAACTCTACCACTAGGAGCGTTGGTAAGCCAGCTGGGTCATAGACTAATTGCTTGAAAGAAAATGGGCTATCATCATTCCTCTGCTTAGCCATGGCCACCAGGTATTCATCAGCATTCAGCTTAGCCTCCGCTATCTCTGGATATGCTCTTGTCTCGTCGGGAAAATTTTGGTAATCAGTGTTGTCCCACCAAGGCGCCTTCTTTCGGCGCGAGGCAGGAAATGATATCATGAGGAATTTTGTAACTTCAAGAGAGCTAACTTCTGCCTTGATAATCTTTTTCGCTGCATCCCGATCGACGGCATTACCATTGCTCATGCTCCCTGATGAACAGTAAAGTAGCTTAGTAAAATAATTTGTAGCATGATCATAAGATTCCTTACCGCTGTGAATATAACATAGTTGGGCTTGACTTGCGTAAGGATCTTACTGTCGTCTTCATCCTTCATTCGTGCCAGATCAACAACGAGGACGTCGGCTTTAGGACCTCTTTTTGGTCCTAACTGAAGAACGTCTGTTTTTTGTCTCGGATCTCTGACGAAACTGATAACGTGCCAGGATTTCGTGAGCATCGAGTCAGCCATCAGTCGGCCAATACCACCATTTCCACCAAAAATCAGAACGCGGGGCGAGGCCATAATCGCAATTGAAAGCAGAACAGTAGAGTATCTTATATCAGAAGGGACAGAGTGAGTGCAGATGGCGATTGAGAAGGAGAAAATCTGGGAGTGGAAATTAGAGAAGCCGCGCCTGATTGAGCGACGAGTCCGCGAAGCTAAGCATAAGCATAAGCAGTGGAGTTTGAAACTAGATATTTTGACATCACAAAGCCAGTTAAAGCCCCAGGACCTTAGACTCAAAAAGTAGTGTCAACGTGGTTTAACAGTGGGTCGATTACCATAATGAGTTGACCCCCCTAGGACTGTAGTTAATTTCAGCATTGCAACCGATCTCTTAGAACCGAGTTTGTTCCTTTTTTGGTAATACTATTAATATAAAGTATCGTGAAGGAGAGGACACCAGAGAGGCACCAATGACAGCGGATGAAATTAATATTTTCAGTTGCTATACACTCTCCGAGGTGCTCTATCATCTGAACGTTAACGTCATGTTCAACATGCTATGTATTTATCAATTGTATATAACTTTGTGCGGAAAGATAAATAATGTGTAAATAAGGACAATTGATCGATTGTCAACCAGGATTCTACTACTTTTACTTACAATCATTTAATTTTCGTTGATAAAACTCGAGGTCAATTACAAGAATGATTTCGTTATTATTAGACTACCCCTTCATTCTCGTTTAGTTACAACACAGATTTTCTCTCCACAATGAAGGAAAACGCCCCACCTCTCCACTTCTCCCTATTTAAAAGATTTCCTAAGTTCAATTCATCCTCAAAACGAAAAGGAAATATAGAGTACGAAAATGTAACAAGAATATATAAAAATCTATCACAAAGAATGACAAAAGATTTCGACGTCGGCATGATTCGAACATGCGCCCCCGAAAGGAATTGATTTCTAGTCAATCACGTTAACCACTCCGTCACGACGCCTGTCAAGATATGCTTGTTTGATGAGTAAGATTCGCCCCTCAAAATCTAGATACAAGATTGAAATTGAATAAACGTCATTAGAATTACTTTCCAAAGTGAGTGTAAAACGTTGCCCGGCATCATCGTAATTTTGAAATGTGCAAGGCCCACTCCTTGTTTTTCCTTTTCTCTTTCTCAACTGTCCTCTCTTTCTTTTTGCACCCAATCTTGGTTATGTAGATCTTGTCCATAATTGTGAGGAATACCTGCACACAAATTCACACATCAAGGACTTAATCTCCAATGTATTAGCTAGGCTATGATCAAAAAAATTCGGATAGTAATTAATATATAAAGAATTTGATAATAGTCTGCTAACCCAAACATCTTCTCGGACAGCCACAGGACTGGAGGTTTTCGTTGACACACTTGGACTTGGTCTGCTGCGGCGGTGAATACACTAGATCATTGTTGACCATTATATCTATGTCCGGCCTGTCCTCAATCGTGGGCTTCCATTCCTCTCGGAAACGGCGACAATACGATTCGTAGCACTATCCGGGTGTCTAAACATACTCGGTGATCATTTTGTATGCAGTTCGTAAGTAGTGATCATTGCATTTTTCTTCCTCGTGGTGATAATTTCTGACATTGCTCAGGTTTTGACGGTGGCTTATATAACTGAGCTTCATGACCCTGTTTGTCAATCAAAAAATTTCGTTGATTCGGCACGGAGGTGTCCTTCTCACTTCCATCTAGCCTCAAATTTGAATTAGATTTAGGGCCTGCAGTTTTTGGCTCAGGATCTATCGTTTTCACTTTTGGCTCTGGGAAAGACACTCGACGTCTACTTATGTTAATGTGAGATAATGAACCCACGCCCAAATCCAACGTCGGTTTCGGGGAACTTGATTTACTCTCAGAAAGAGATAGGGGATGCAAAGCATCTTTTAGATCTATTGGCTCTAAAGATTTAGTTGAAATCAAGCTCGAACCCTTCTTCAGAATTGAAGGCATTATTGTTTTTCTTCTTCTAATGGACTGAGAACATTCCCATATATTCGAAAAGGCGGATGGACGAACCCTGCTCAACGGTGGCGTACCACCATGCAGAGTTAAATTTGAGGAGATGCCCGTGGCAAGTGTGGCGAAGAATGCCGAGCCCAGACTGAATTTTGACAATTTGTTGTTGGTATCACCCCGATTATTGAACCTCTGGTACAACGAACGGAGGAATGATTTGGTGTTGGCAAGCAAAGAGGCAATGATTGAGTTTCTGGGACTCAATTGGGGAATCATTGCCCATCTCATGATCCTTAGATTTACCTATCTTTCTGACTTTGTGTCACGGGGAGTTTCCTGTTGTGACTTTCATGATATCAAAATTCTCGTGAAGAAAAAGTGTCGCTGAGATTCCGGGAAAGAGAAGTACCCCGGATTTTGGCGCAGCCGCTAGGTTTTTGCCAATATCACGTGACATGTATCTATGTATCTATCAATTGGCTAGTCTTGCATCTTTGGCAAACACGTTGTGTTTACGTTTTCTTCATCGCCCTTTAATCCTACCATCGAAACCGAAACGTCTTGATAAATTTCATGAATTTCGATTTTGAATCTGAGAACTACTCGGTCATGCTACTTCTAAGACGAGTGATCTAGGCTTGAGGAATTTCTGTTGTTATACGTGTCGTACACTGCATGCAACTAGAGATTTGATGGTCTCAAGGCTTGACAATGTGTATCATTGAGATGTCACATTATAAAAATGAGCAGCCAAGCATTCTTATGCATTCTTATGCATACTTTCCTTTTATCTTCACTGCAGTGCGACGTGATTCATGGTGTTTAGACATCCGAAGCGAAGATATTGATCTTGAAGATGAAGAAAAAGCCGGGAAAGGCCCTTTCTGATTTATTAAACACCCAAGTGGCTTCTCTCAATTTGGTGAAAGCCTAAACCTCCATCGCTTCAATTGTCAAAGAAGTGCATAAAACCATTAAGTTTTAGCATGCCTGGAGTTCACTCATACGAGTCTAGCAATAGCAGAACTTCTTTACCATACCATTCACTTTTGAATTCGAAAATAGAGAATGATGAAGGACCATACCTACGAGATGCTGATGCGGCTGCTTTACGACGAAAGTTTGTATATGGAGTAATTGTGGGGCTTCTGAGTGGATTATCTATAATTCTGGTTATCTATGCCACATTTTCATACATTTCT
This sequence comes from Botryotinia calthae, assembly GCA_004379285.1. Classification (NCBI taxonomy): domain Eukaryota; kingdom Fungi; phylum Ascomycota; class Leotiomycetes; order Helotiales; family Sclerotiniaceae; genus Botryotinia; species Botryotinia calthae. The sequence continues at coordinate 22,238 of PHWZ01000369.1, read as the reverse complement.
AATTGGAGTGTACCACATACATTTCCTCCAGATTGTAGGTTGGGGACAACTGTTTTCTCCTGCAAAGATTACGGTGGCTTTAGATATCACGTACTAATAATGAGCAGTTCCATCACTCCCAGTCATGTTTGAAGAAGACGAAAGATATGCAGCTGCTTCCAGTCCAGAAACAGATTCAGCATGGGATAATTTAATGCCAGGTAAATTGTACTCTCAGAAGTTTTCTGGTCGATATATCTCCAACAAAAGCTGATTAAATTTCACCAGCTGGACGAGGTTTCATTCTTGTCGAAAACCCCGAAAAACATGGGCTTCGACCAGGATTACCATCAGCAAATGGGCCAGATAGATATTCGGTTTCCGTATTCCACCAACTCCATTGTCTGGTAATATCTCTTTCTCTTTGCCATCTAATCCACCCAAGCCACCAGCTAACACCCTCAGGGCATGATCCGCGAATCCTACAACTCGGTGCTTATGGGAGTTCGTCCGCACATCCACGGTGACGAAAATCTCTCAGACTCAGCGGCCCAAGAATCGGAAAAAGAACATACATCCCATTGTTTCGATTATCTACGACAAGCAATGATGTGTTCTGCAGACATGACTATCGAATGGGCAATGGAGATGGCGGATGGAAACCCCCCGTTTACAGTTGATGGGTGGGGTATCACTCATAAGTGTAGAGATTGGGAACAAGTTTTGAAGTGGATGGGAGAGCATAGGAGTCCGGTAAATAGTTCGGGGATTGCGTAAGCGGTTTGGGAGACGACGATGGGTCATATATTGCTATGGCTTGAAGTCCATATGTTTGAGAAACTCTTTTAGTTTATTTTTACTTGCATCATGAATATCAACCCATAATTTACTTTACATCTGAAATTCACGATATGAGCAAACCTTTCTCCACCTCAAAGATCCATCGCCTCGATCGCAAATCATCTCAATTCCAACAACAGCTCTACAAATAGTGGGGTGCATATCACTTCGTCCACAACAGCTCCAAGATCTTACAGTGTCTAACACGTACAGCTAACTACCGTCTTAAAAGCAAATACCGAGTAGGGATCACTCGCATATCTCACACACCCGAAAAAGGCAGTTCAACGATTTACCCGAAGGGCAGGTGCCAAGACATCCATCGCTTGGCACTCGGGAACTAGAGTTTAATAGGAAGGTGATATTTACTGATAGCAGAAGGAGAATTTCTGCAAAGATATACATACTCAAAAATACAATAGAATACTCAATTCTGATTATTGTTTCAAATTTCCGCCTCATCGCAAATTTGAGAGAGATATTCAAACGCGATGATATAAGCCAGAGAAAAACAAAAGAGGTCGAAAAAAATGTTGGCACCCCGCTCCACCTCTACGAAACAATCCTCATCCCTCCTCATCTCCTTTCTATTCCTAATAATTATCCTCACAACTCTCATATACTTTCTTCAAACATCCTCTGTCTCTTTTGTCTCTCCCTCCTCTTCATCTAATTCACATACCTCCCCATCATCTTCACCCACACCTTCTATTTTCGGGTCCCTCAATCCCTCATCACCGCTTTCCAAAACTGTTCTATTCTCTGAGCATCCAATATATGAGAATCTTTCCCATGAATATGACCATCTTTGGGATGAATTACTTCCACAAAATGGGGGGTTTTTAAGGGTTTTTGGCGAAGATATGGATTCACATGGGAAAGAGCATGCCGAAGGAAAGAAAGGAGAAGTGCAAAAGGGGAAGAAACATAAATATGGAATAACTATGTTTCATTCTCTCCACTGTTTGGGTATTATGAGGGGAGGTGTACAGGAATTGTTCAGGGAGATGGAGGAGTTGAAGATGGAAGTTGAGGAGTTGAAGATGGGGAAGATGGAAGATGATGAAGAGGTGGAGAGCGAAGTTAGAAGGGAACAGAGGAAAAAGAGAGCGGGAGGGGGCCATGGTCATGGTCATGATTTTGGTCACATGGAACATGGGGATCCGTTGCATTGGTTGCATTGTTTTGATTATTTGAGACAGGTATGTACAGTTCTCATTCACATTCTTCTTGACTTCCTTGGGGACTTTAGACACAAATCTGGAGGTCATGAATTTTGATTAGCAAATAAAATGCCCGGATTTTGGCGTCGGAGCATAATTGCCAGTGGATGGAACGAAGTAGGATACTAAGGAATTTAGCACTGACTCCACACCAAAATTCTAGACTGTCCTATGCACGGCTGATGGAACACTGGAGCCACCCAAAGCTGATTCAAAAGGAAAGGAAAATGTCGACGGGATGATGGAGAGACAATGCAAAGACCCTGAAGAGTTGTGGAAGTTGAGTGTTGAGTCTTTTGATGATTAATTATCCATTTCTATCGATGTCCTCGTTATTTGCACTCTCATGGATTTGAGTGCAAGATGCTGTCATTACGGAATTTAATCGCAATTCTCAACGATTGGAAATACTTGATCGTCCGTTCCAACAATTCTTGTGGTACCAATGTGAAATATATTGGCAATTTCAACAGCGCCTAAAAAGTGATTTAATGAGCGTTTTCAATTTGTAAATCCAATGTCAAGTAAAAGTTAAATCTTTAGCAATCGCTTCTTTACCCCTCGAATATCGGAAAACTAAAAAACTGCACATGCTCTCCGCAAACGTTCAAAAGAGGTCTCAATGAGAAGCTCCTTCCCGAAAACGATCCGAAAGCTTTTTTTTAGGAACAAGTGATGCTGTAGGACAGAATCAAGATACTATGATTGCTTCTGTTGTGTAATGCCAAATTCAACATCATGCACATCGAACATGCATTTACACGACATCTCGCGCACCACAATATGTAAAACCGTTTTCTCACCGATGAGAAAGTGGCTTCATACCCATGATTCGGAGATCACAATCATCTACTCGGACAGACTATCGTGTGATGATCGGCGTGTCTAGACGCGACGAATGTAGTGGTAGTAACCAGATCTCGCCATTTCTTTGGTTAATTTCCTCATAGATACAGATGCATGATGGGATGAATGACTTGGAGCATTGCCATGCCGGAGAAACGACAACGCAAGTTGACTCCTTTGCTAGCAAGAGAAAAGTGAAAGTGCAAACAACACGCTAGATGGCAAGTCATTGGATGATGAGAAAATCGGTTCGTGCGATATTCTTCATAGCCTCTCTATATTGTGCGAGGTGATAAACATACCCCCACTTAATCACTCAAACAACCCGATGAGACTCTCGACACCATTCCCGACGGCGTGAGAAAAGGAAACGGGGTCGGGGATGAACTACCACCGGACTAGATGGGCTATGGGAGGATCATATTTCCAATCATTTGCTATATAAACTCTTCTCATCGAGCAGCCAGCAATAATCTAGACAAGTAAGCCAGGTCAAGAACATTTCAGAACACGCAGCCTTATCAAAGAGCACCCGCTTATACAAAACGATCTCAAACTGAAAATTCATCATCATCATGCAATTCCAATCCTTCTGTTTTGCATCAGCCGCACTGGCCATCGCCATCATGGCAGCCCCAATCATTGAATCCAACTCACTTGGTATGCCTGCCGCTCATCCCATATTTGTATTTCACTGATATCAACATCACAGCCGCACGTGAAGCCAGTGTTCCTCGGGGTTTCTTTAATAACAATGATGCAGGGTCAGATGTGAAGCGAGGATTTTTCAATAATGGAGATGCATTAGTTGCTGCAAAAGAGAAGAGAGGATTCTTCAACAACGAAGCATCAGATTCCTCAAAGACCAAGCGAGGTTTTTTTAACAATGACAATTCGGTGGACGCTTCAAAACGTCATGAAGCAAAAGAAGAGCGGGGATTTTTCAACAACGGGGACTCGGTGGCAGAGGTTTCAAAACGCGATGAGGAGATTGATGATGGGTACTATTACACATATACAGATAGTAACAAGTAAAGGAACATAGAGTCATGGACTGCTCAGTCAGAAGTGGAAGATATGAGGAAATGGCAGGTATCTTCGCCGTGGGTGGGAATTCTTCTTAAGGTGGTTGTGTTGGGCGGACTAAAGGACGCACGCGACTGTGTTAATACAGTATTGGATCTTGTCCATTTTCAACAAATGACAATTATTATTTCTTTATCATACGCGCATAAATCGGTCTCAATCTTGACAATAACACATGTATCTCGTTGCAGAAAAAAGTCTCGCGAAATAATAAAGGGGAAGCAGCGATTTATTTAGTAATATTGAGCAACGGACACCCGTGTTTAGAGACGCGGGCTGAGTACTCGCAATCCGTTAAATTGATATACAGAGTTGAGAAGCTAATAGTATAAACATGAGATGAGCTTAACTGTGCGCCATTCTCCTTTTCCCCAAACACCTTTCCATCTGTCTTTTCAAATATACAATTAAAAACTACGGCATTAAGAAGTTTTTGCTGCAAGCGGTGGAACACGGCTTGCGAACTTCACCCTAGCAGTTTGTGGACTTTGTGATGCTAACTTTCTCCTCAGGATAGCCATGGTTCTTTTGGGAATCCATACTCGACTACCCAAAACCAAAACACCAGACAATAACGCCAGACTTCCAGCTTGATGGGCAGAAGCAAGTGGAGTGGGTACCAAGTATATCAGAGTGCTAATACCCAAAGTAACTTGCATCATCAAAAGATGGACTACACCAAGCATTCCTTTTGCCCCACTTTTTGGGAGAGCAGCTTTAACTCTAGGGTTGAAGCGCGAATATGCCCATAGGGCGAGAATAGCAGTAAATGAAGTAGTTGCTAGTATACGGTGGTCCAATTGTACTGTTGATGGATTCTCGAGCATGTTACGCCACCACAAATCACTACGATCCGATTGTCTGGAGTAAAATTCGGAGAAGAGTTCGGACTTCGGTGGCGCGAATCCCTTGCCCATTCGAGGAAATTCGTTATAAATGAGACCGGCATCAAGACCCGCGACTAATCCACCGGACATAGCTGTTGTGAAGACGAGGAGAGCAAGACCGGCAACCGATTTACGGAATACAGACAATGAAGGCGAAGATAGACGAAGGAGATGATCATGCGCCTGAGCTGGTGTAGAGTTAAACAATAGTTTGCGATCGCGAAGAATTGAGAGACCGTTCCAAAGCATCGCAGTGTAACATATAAATGCAGTACCGAGATGTGTGGTAAGCCTGTATTGGGAAACGCGGGGGTGAGAGCCGGGGGCGAAAAGATCGTCCTTTAATCCTGACTTAACCATCCACCAACCAATAGCTCCCTGGAAGCCAATGAGTCCCGATATTCCAAGTAGACGAAGAGCCATAGGCTTTGATACTTTACGGCGGGCGACAAAGTAGACGGCTGGGACGACAAAGGAGAGTCCAATAAATCGTCCCCATAATCGATGAAACCACTCCATAAAATATATCTTTTTAAATTCTTTCATGGTCATATGTGGATTGAGAAGCTTGAATTCAGGCGAGGCTCGATATAAGTTGAATTCACTCTCCCAGTCTGCAGCAGAGAGAGGTGGAAGAGATCCAGTGACGGGTTTCCATTCTGTAATACTAAGACTTGAGGGGAATCAGCAGGACGCTCTAGATGACGGTATTGGCAGACCAGAAGATCGAACAAAGCAAATGAAGGAATCTTCGTCGGATCGCACATACCCAGACTCTGTCAACCTCGTGAGACCTCCAAATACAACAATTCCAAAAACACTTGCAGCACTTCCTAATAGCCAATAACCCACAGATTTTGAACTTGTTTCTGGGAATCTGCTTCGCGATGGTTCTTTATTTATTGCTCGACTCGACTTACTCAATGACTCAGCCAGCGAACTCAAGGGAGAGACTCCATTAGCAGATCCAGTAATGGTAGCTGTATTGCTATTGAATCTTATAGAGCGGGAAGATACGGATTTGGCGGGGAACTTTGTTTGTCGTAACGTAGGACGAGGTTGTTTTAAACATTGATGGCATATAAAGAAATCCCTAGATAACCTAGGAGTGGCCTTTCGCAGTCCTGGTAGTATTGAAGCCATTGATCAAAAATTGAAGTGAAGAAAACCAAGATAGTGGAAAGAAGGTGGCATGTTTTTGGAAATATATTTACCTTATTACTAACCTTGACTCAATCTCGCTCCAGATCTCGAATAATTGTGGATTACCTCAGCCATCGAGCGAAAATCACGGTCACGGGATTTGGCGAAGCCGTTTTCTCCGTTGCGAAGGTTCGGTGGTTCGGTGGGTGAACCATTCCAGCAGTAATCAATACCAAGCAAGCACGATTGATCGACAGCAAGGGTTCTGGAAATAGATCAATTGAACCAGATTACTCCAAATTGATTATTCTAATTTGACACCAGATTCGCATATCCCGAGTACGACAATAGCGACGACGACGAAGACGTCTCCAATTTTAACGAAAAGGAGGGAGCCGTGTCGGGAGAGTGTATAAATGTGACATAGAATCCGAACAAGCTTAATGAATTATATCTGTATATTTCATTGCTATTCTTACACACATATATTTGACACTTAGTAAAAGGCATGCAACAATTGTTCTCCTTTTCTTTAATATTTAATTAATACCATGTTCTCAGCTCGCAACACCGATACTCCAAACCCATTTCGACCCGCTCTTCAATACCTTATCAATACCGCGAATTCGAATCTCCCGCGGACACGTTCGAATCATCGAAAAAGTTATTCAATCAGTAGTTTGGACTCAGATGGAGAGAGCGGCGATAAGATGTCTTCTCGAAATGCAACGACCTCATCTGAACTTTGTCCTTCTATCCCGCTCATAAATATATCTCGAAGTCCCTCACCTTATCGCCCAAGAGCTGCCTCGGGTCCCGACCCGACATCAGAAAGCGACGAAGAATATGATAATTGGGGCACATCATCCAGGCGGCCTATTGTTTCCGGGGTAGAGCCAAAATATACAGGTTGGCGATATGCGCTCTACAGTGGAGGACTGGGTCAATTCCTCTTCAACACAACACTAGGCTGGCAATTTTATGTCGGAGTTCTGGTATTTTGGTTAGGGGGTTGTGGCATAGGTCTGACTGTCATGAACAGGATAGTTCTTTGGAGTGGGTACCTGCAAGAAAACTACACTTCACATACTAAGCTTATGATCTTATTAGCCGGAGTTTATAAGTTTCCCTGGCCTTTAACGACTACATTTATCGAATTGTTGATTACCCACGGATTTCTATGGCTTTCGGCATTCCTTACAAGATTAGCAAGTCCAGTCTGTATCACTGCTGGCGTGTCGAGTGCGGTTGCGCCAAGTACACCTTTACATAATTCGAACTTACCTGGATTTAGAGGAGAAGGAAAGAAACTAGGGTTACTTTCGACTCTGGGAAGGTTGTCATCTGCAAGTTCCGGAGGTATTGCTGGTGGTGGGCTGTTCGAATTTGACTACGCTGTCGCTCGGCAAGTCTTGCCCCTCGCCATTATTTTTGTGGTGAAACTTATATTGAGCAACATCTCTTTCGCTTACGCCGAACTTTCTATATATGTAATGGCTAGGATTGGAATCATTCCATTTTCTCTACTATTTACTGCGATCCTGGGACAACAGCAGCATTCTGCATCCACTATTTCGTCAGCTTTGATTGCTACTCTCTTTCTGCTACTAGGCACGATGAAGGCTGGTCTTCGTGCTCCATGGGAAAGTATAGTTGCTGGAGTCTTCTCGTCCATTTTTGTTGCGTTATATCCTGTTCAGATTCAACGTACATATAAAACGCTGGTCGCTCAACTTGTTCCTCAAGGCGACCTCATAGGAGGTTTCGCTTCCAGTAACGGCCCATCGGATTTCTCTGGTTCTCGCGAGGAAAATCGAGCATACTGGCGTCTGCTACACTATACATCCCTTCTCTCCATCCTTATTTTCATTCCCATTCTCCTGTTATCTGGCGAACTGCCTGATGTCTATCGCAATTGCTATTTCCTGGATGTGTTCTTTCATTGGTTGATGGTTCTTTGTGGCGGCACTGGATCATGGGCAGTATTCTGGTGTACAATTGCATTGACTAGAGCAACTGGTCCCCTTACGACAAGCTTTTTGTTTGTGCCAAGAGCTGCGTTCTTACTACCTATTATGGCCGGTTTCAAGCTGCCAGCTTCCAATTGGATTGGTTTCGGTATGTGTTGGGCTAGTTGTGCTTGGTTTTTAATCGGGCGGGTCAGAGAAGGGAGACCTATTGAAAGATTGAGGTGATAAAACTGTCTTCAAATAACCTCGCACGATTAATTGTATAAAGTGCAGAACATGGGAGTTGGATAGATGACATTGTAAATTAACGAGAGATATCATAAATTTTATATTTAAGGCCTTGTGCCTTTGCCATGATTCGACTATTGGGAAAACCCTCAACGAAGCAGTGTGGCGCCATTCAAGCCTGAGCCGTTGCGTTTATGAGTGCTTTCACGGTGGAATTTGTAGCATTATTAATTGCTTTCAGCAGGACATGCAACAAATACAACAGCGGTTGCGTTTGCGGTTGTGATACCGTTTGTTCACCCTCGTTCCTATGCCGAGCATGTTCCTTTCCCATGACAAATCGGGTATTGGATCCAAGTCCATCTCGCAAAAATTAAAACCCATATCCAAACAATAATTGGTGTTACAATACCTCTCATCCGATGAAAACTCGATTGATTTAAGACCGAGGTTAATCGAACGTCTGGAATCTTTCCCGCATCGAAACATCTGATGTCATTAAATCCCACGTCGCATATTATTCCAATATCAAATAGGACAAATATCTCCCGGAAAAGCAAGAGTGAGGTGGTGCGTAGCAGCGTCATCGTTGAAGGGTAATCAAGCAAAGAAACCCGGCAATTTTGAGGAAGGAGAAGCCCAAAGAATATGAGTATGGAGAGGAGCACAGTAGCAAGAAAAATGTGGAAACACACTTTGACACTGGACTTTTGGAGTCCAATTATTGTGGCTCGTATGCTGGCAATGCGTCTTGCATCATTTTGCTTCACGGGTGAATTCATAGGATCCAATGAATCCACATGCGCAGCTGCGTGAGATGCAGTCTCGACTTCGTGGTTTGCATCTGCACCTTCGCCAGGTGCAGCACTATGATCAACTTCTGTCTTGGCTGAAATACGACGCATTGATTGGTAGTCAAGTTCAATAACGAACTCGGCTGTAGATGTAGGTGTGAGCTGAAGAGAGGATGAATCTTCACTGTCTTGTTGATCCTGATTTTTGATCTCATCAAGATCATCATTGCCTGTTACTGAACCCTGGTTCTCAATTTCTGTGCTGTAGCTGATGGAACTATTTTGGTTTTGGGAGCTAGAAACGTCATCGTACAAGACTAAAGTCACTAACCGCCAAACAGGTGAGTTGACAAGTTGGACGTGGCGATCATGCAGTCAAGGAAGTCTGTTTCTAGTGTAGCTACTATACCAAATTGCACTAATAATGCTTGGGAGTTGACTAACATTCTTTAGAGTTGATGATCTACAAGGTCGAGGTTTTCTTCGAGGCGGGGTGATCTTTGAATTTCATGTAGCTAGAAATGTTTCTCTACGAGGTGTGATGGAATAGTGCATCATGAAGTTTCTCTAACCCCTAGGCTCTTCACGCAGCCGTTCCGGCACTTTATACCACAGCCCACCTCCATATCTTCAATCTAGTCCCCACTATTTGTCCGATGCCAAGCTTCACGCTAATATTACCGGTCTGGCGCTAGCCTTCTAGCTCAACGGTCGCTAGGTAAATTCAACAAGACTACTAACCCACACTAGCATTCATAGTACAGTCACAAGGTTGTTTTATAGACTTAAAATTCGTCTCTAATTTTTCATTGGGGGCTAAAATTATATCATTGAAAGATCTGTAGTTGAGTCCAGATTGTTAAGTTGATCAATCTTGACCTATTGAATACAACAAATTTCCTACTGCAACAACCGTGTAATGATTATATGGTTCTTAAACAGCACTACAATAAGACAACAGTATACAGCTATCAACTTGTCCCACCTAGGGATCTATACACAAAAAAGAAGAGGTAAGTTAAGCAGTATCTGGCCGACATGAAGTTCTACCAGTGAGTTCTACCACTGATAAAACTTGGGAAAACTCATAGGCGTCCGAAGATTTCCTGGGATCGAGATCTATCATCCTTGCAGCTTGATTAAAGATGAAAAAATCGGAATCTATGTTGCAAAAAAAGAAGCAAAGATCAGCATTTGCTTCCTTTTTCTCCTTCACCGACGAGAAATTCTCAGCGGAAGGTTTTAGTGCCACCCGGTGTGAAGTTGTCAGTCGGATGATTCGCCAGCCGGAAATCCTTCACGCAAGCCGGAAAAAGAGGTCCTAATCAGCCTCAAATTGACTGGGTACCGTGCATTCATATTTTCGTGATTGCATATTCCAAACCGTTCACAGATTTTTCAGTGGCCTATCAAATTACATCTTTAATATTACAAGGCTTTGAAATGAACAAGTTGTCTTCTTATAGTGTTTTGATTCTTCATTGTACGATTCGTTTACCACAAAGACATCGTAGTACACGAGAAATCCTTTTCATGGCAACTTATAAAAATTTGCTGTTTCTCAAGCTGTCTTAATCACTACATACGAATCTTCAGACTAAGTTATGGCACGTACTTTGCCAAAGTCATATTTTACATACGATCAGAATGCCGTTATGCGCAAAGTGTACAAGGTTTCGTACTTGGATCACCTCTAAGGTGATAATTCAAGCTTCAAAACCCCAGAATCAGTCAAGCTGGCCCATTTCATGGAATGGATGGGAACCTCATTTGCATCATCATAAAAATTTCGCCAGCCTCCAGCTTTCTGCTGATAAGAGTTGTCGGTTATGTCAGATGTTATTGAAATTTCTGAATGGTGATCATTACTTGAATCTGGATTCATGGCGCAAATTCTCACTAGAGAATTCCCATGATTTGTACTTTAGCTTCAAGCTTCTTCGCGGGCGAAATGGAATGGTGATGTATGGAGGGCTTTGTTTACAACTCTACGTGCAGGGGGACAAGCACAAGATCTGGCCTTTAAAAAATCACCATGCACCAGATCCATTGGCATCAAGCACAATTGACGTGGCGAGAGAATGGCTCAGAGAATGTTCGGAAAATCATGATAGATGTCGCATACGGTTCAATTCGAATAGCCTTCCATCGAGGCTAATTGACGTTGGGCATCCCGACCAAAGCGGACATTTTAATGTGCCACATCTTATAGACACGCAGGAATCTTTGCTTCCCAACACGAGAACTGGGAATGATTGGCAGTACGTAACTTTGAGCCACTGCTGGGGTGAGTCGACGCACTTGTCAACTGAAAAAGAAACGTTGAATGAAAGGAAACACGCAATTCCGTTCAACAGTTTGAACAAGACATATGCAGACGCGGTTCGCGTAACTCGAGAACTCAAAATGCGATACTTATGGATCGATTCGCTTTGTATTATTCAAGACTCCGATGAAGATTGGATTCAAGAATCGTCCAAAATGTGCTTCGTCTACAATAATGCTGAATTCAACATCGCTGCTGCAGCAGCGCTTGACGGAGATAGCGGTTTCTTGCTCGAGAGATTGAGTGTTAAACTTGGTCATGTTATTCGCACAGAGAAAAAGACAACGGAGAGATCTTTGTGGATTCGACCATGTATTCAAACCGGACATGCAACGGGAGGAGAGGGTATTTCTCTACCATGTCCACTTTTTGGTAGGGCCTGGGTACTTCAGGAAAGTATTTTGGCGGCTCGGACGCTGATATACTCACCTGTTGGCATGCATTTTCGATGTCGCATGAGCCAAAGATCTGACGAAGACCCAGCGAAAGATGCAGGCGACCTTGATATCTTTGTTGGTAGTAAGCTAGCTACCTTTCCTTACCTAGCTCTGTTAAAAGGACAGCAACGATTCTATTCACCCCAAGCAATAGACATCTGGTATCAACTGTTAGAAATATATTCAGGAAAGCAAATATTGCACAGAAAAGACAAGCTCCCAGCAGTTTCTGGTTTGGCATATCAGCTCGGATCAATCATAGGAGATACATATCTTGCAGGACTTTGGGCCCGCGATTTTCCGCAAGCCTTATGCTGGCTGCCTCATAGAGCTAGCTGTGTATGTGTTCGTCGCTCCACGCTGCCGGCTGACTCTATATATGACGCCCCTTCATGGTCATGGGCATCGTGTTGTACCCTCTTCAGCTATGCTCCAGCGGCTTTCAAGGGCACTGAACTGCTCACACAAGATTTACCACTCGGTGATTACTCTTGTCCAGGTTCCGAGAATACAGATATTCTATGGGATGCAATGTTGGTAGGCGCCCACATAGACTTTGTTTCCAATCGCTATGGGCCGGTGAGAAGTGGATCAATCACTGTCAAAGGTCATCTTCTCAAAATTGATATTTCTTGCTTCGTAAGTCCATTTCGAGAAAATGTCGCAATTTACAACGGGTTGGTATTAGGGACGTTTTACACCGATGAAAAATTGGACGTAAAGAAAAAGTACTGGGCTCTTCTGTTAGGATATGAGCGTCGCAAGACCACCTTTAAACCTTGGAGTTCAGCAAAACAACAAACTTTGGTGCTATTGAAACAGATGGGAGATGGAATGGAGAGAAGAATCTGCCTGGGGTTAATTTTGATGGAGTTCGGATGTGGCTCATTCAAACGTGTTGCATACTTCGAGAAGTTTGATGCGGTATGGCCACCTGAGACCAGAGACGTCGTAATCTGGTAATTTTTGGAGGCTTTGGGAGGCTTTGGGAGCATTTGCGTCATCGTTTCGAAGACCAGAATTTCTGTTCGCTGAGAGATGAAATTGATGAGCAGGATAAGTTGTGAGATTCTAGCTACGAGCTCAGTCGCTGAAGTAATGAGCCCTCATCTGTAATGCTGAGCGTTTTTAATTCTATTGTCGTACAATGGTATCAGGATAGCAAAGACAGAACATAAATTCTACTGCCCGACGTTTGTAAACCTTAAATAAGGCTTTACCTCTCTAACCTCTCCAAATTTCTTCCGCGCATCTTTCGTCTTGACTGTTGGTGGCACAATAGCACCATCTCCTACCTGCCAATCGATGGGTGTAGTGACACCTTTCTTATCTGCCGTCTGCAAGCTATCAATTAACTCTTAGAACTTCCTCAGTATCTCGCCCGCAGCTAGCTGGGTACATCATTGTAAGTCTGATCTTTTTGGCAGGGTCGATCACAAAGACGGAGCGAATGTTGAATGCAATGCCTTTTTGATCAATGTTGCTTGTGTCTTGAGCGTCAAGTATATTGTAGAGATAAGCTACTTTGTGGTCTGCATTTGCGATGATGGGAAATTGCATTGTGGTCCCAGAGACTTCGTTGATGTCTTTAATCCATTCTTTGTGTGAAGGGAGAGGATCTGCGGACTTATTGTTTCGAACCAACCCCAGATATTAGCATACCGTATGTGTTGGATGGAGCTTCTATAAATGTCGTGAAATGATAGCATACCAAACCAATCATGTTTACGTCCCGTTTCTCAAATTCATCCTTCAGTTTCGCAAAAGCACCAAGTTCGGTCATGCAAACTGGAGTGAAGTCTGCGGGGTGGGAGAACAAAATTGTCCATCTATTGCCGATAAACTTATGAAAATCAATAGGACCTTGGGTTTTTTCAACTTGAAAGTTGGGTGCTGTGTGCGAGATAGTTGTAAACATTCAGTTGAATCACAGATCAAGTCAAGCCTCTTAGGAAAGATTGAGCAATCAACAAGACCATACCTTCGGAACCCAATCTCAATCGTGCATTGGAGTTAGTGGCCGGTGGTCGACCTGAAAGGAGCAGGCAGGATCTGTAACAATTCAGAAGAGTTTTCTTTGAAGTATGAACTAGAACTTTATATTGAAGAAATTCCATTGAACAGTGAGATAGGTGCATACTCTACTAGGCAATCGAATATGAAAGCTTCGCTCTATCAAATCAAGCAATGTTTCATTAACACATTCAATTTTTTCTCGTTGAATTGATTAAATTGCATGTCGCCAAAAGAACTGAATATACCAACTAGGACACATGTATCTAGAGAAGATCTGAATCAATTGATGATTCAAGGCCTCTCACTTTCGAATTGTGTTCTGGACTGTCGAGGTCCCCTTGGGGAGACAATCTGATGTAACCGCTGAAAAAATCATCATTTAGGCATCAGGCCACTTGGAAAGCGACCGCACTGCTTTTTTTTTTGTAGAAGAAACTGGGGGCAGTTTCTGCAAATTTCAAATGAACGCGTCTGTGACAATTTTTTTTTCTTTCAAAGTCCTCATTTTTGAATGGTACTACAAAGTTTTTCTCGACAGCAAATAGACAGAGCAGATAATACTAAACATTCCGAATTTATGTTGCAAGTAAGAACCAACTAGGATTCAAAATTTCTCAACCTGTTACAGCTCGTTGGGATGAAACAAAGAACCAAGTGATATTGAAGAATGATGGAATGGGTTTGCGAGGTTGTGTATGAGGAGTAGGCTACGTCTTCCGGATCTTAAAGGTAGAGTTCCTTTTGATATGTTTTAAAAGATCCTCAACATCCAGGTCGTCCAGCCGACTCTCTACATGATTTTGCATCACTAGTACAGTAAGAATGCACTAACAATACAAAAACTCTAGAACAAGAACTACAAATGATAAGAGCTCAAATAGAATTACGCCAATCTAGATCCCTGCATGGAGAACTGACAGATCCGTGCCGTCAATAGGGTGTCTCAGGAGCCGGAAATACGGTAGAGCTGTATATATGATAGCCCCGATATGAAGAAGTACGTGAGGTATGAAATCTTCCCTACCACACGAATGACGATACTGACATGCTGTCAGGTTGAAATTATAAAGATCCAAAGATAGATGTAATATATGCAAGAACAATTGTGGAAGCACTGATACGAGGAATTGTGGCTATGCCCCCACCTACTAACACCCGCACCCGCATATTAAATGCAACGTTAATCACAAACCCCACAGCCACGATACTGCGCCTACCTACTCACAGTCACCCTACAGTATATTCTAGATAATAGAAATTGAATCCTGCTGTGCAATTCGATTATGATTTTTAGAACATTTGTACTCGAGACTGGCCGGTTCAAGGTTTCGAGCAGGAAATGAATAGTCCACAACAAAATCGGGTGTCGTCCAGGCCGGCGCCTAGGAGGAAACGATATAATATATTGTTCTTGGGAAACGCTGGGTCTGGGAAGGCTAGCATGAAGAATAGGGTAAGTTCCGAATCTTTGATGTCTCTTAGAAGGGGCAGTTGACAGGGAGACAGATTATCTACCATGAATTTCATCGGCCCACTAATATTTACGACCCAACCCTCGAAGACAGTTTCCTAAGAAACATCACTATCGATTCCGAACAATATATTGTAGATATTGCGGAACTGAATTACAACGATCGATATACAGCTATGCTTGAGCTACAGATTCGACGAGCCGATGGAATCATATTGATGTATTCAATATGTTCGCCCGAATCATTCTCTGTTCTAGAAGCCCTCTGGACAACCGTGAAGCTTGTGAAGGTTACAGAAAAAAAGGGGTTATATGTGGATGTAGTCGGGACTATGAGTGATTTGTGGGAAAAAAGAAGTGTTATGGCTGAAGATGGGAAGGCACTAGCCGAAAGGCTAAATTGTGGGTTCTCAGAGTGTTCTGCAAAAGAAGGGGAGAATTGTGACGTTATAATTGAGAATTTGATTAGAAAGATGGTGGTCGGACGCGAGCAGGAGCAGATATTGAGGGATGCGAGACGGAGAAAAGAAGACGATGAGAGTGAGGAAAGAGATAGAAAGAAAAATGGCGTAGTGAAGAGGGTTTTGAAGAGATGTGTGGTATGGACTTTTGATCACACTTGACTAATACACGAGGGTTCGCTGACAAAGAGAGTAGGAAATTATGACCATGGGAACTTAAGTCGAGCTGCTTTTGATACCACAAAACGAAGTAATGAAACAGTTAATGATTAATCAAACTAAAGATACTGTACTCGATTTAATTTGCTGAGTGCTGTGAATTTTCGATTAGATTTAGTAGGCAAGAAGATGTTGGAATTGAAGATACGACCGGTCTGAGTAGTTGCACGACCCAATGTCAAAAATTGCTTCTCTTGGGGGAAACTAGCTACGAATTTCCTCTTTGCTGCATTTTGTTTTCAACTCAGAGCTCAAGAAAATCTCGGATTCAGATGGCGTCTAATTCGCAATCCGCACAACCCTATTGCCACCACTTGGTAGGGTTAGCGCTGAGGTAGTTGTGTTACCTGATCGACACATTCTACCATCAGCCGATATACTCCATGCCTCACTACCCACTGCAGTTGTGGCGTAAAACAAGTGATCTGGATCCCAATTATTTTTTATTCCTAGTAATTTGCGGTAATTCTTCCCATAGAAATTTTGCTGCCAGTCTGGTTGTCTAAAATTACCTTCGTTCAAGTAAATTCCCCCCGCAGGAGTGAGCACTTCAAATTGTGGAATAACCTCATTTATCATATGATATTGAGCAGCTACCATCTCAGATATAGGCGCGGAATAGTTCCACGGTGTAGTCAAGATGACATGTATCAGGGCATCACGCCAAGCTGGGAGCAAAGCGTTGTCGGCGGTAGATATAATGTAAGGAGATGAGACGTTCAGAGCTACGCCTGTATAAGGTATACCCGCATTTGTAATATTACGAATAGTCGCGACGTAAGCTTTATTATTCTCCTGAACGACACTTCTTGATATCAATCGACCACCTCCGGTATTGACCCCAGGTCCACCCCAAGGGCCATAAGGGAGAGGCCCAAGAAATTGATTGTAGTGGTCAAGATATGTTGGGTACTGTGTGTACGCGACTGTGAAATTGATTCCAATAGTTGTGAGTTTTTCTGTGAAATTGGCCAAGAGAGCTTGGACATCAGCCTTGGTCTTGTTATACGCCGTCATACCAATAATTCGGAAAACTGACGATGAAGCCCCGTAGCCAACCATAGTTCCTGCATCGACCATTTCAGGAAGATAAGTATGAAAGGCTTCGACGCCGTTCCAGAAAGTTTCAATGCTCGTATTGCTACCAGTTGCCGAAAATGACAAAGAGGCACCACTGACTATTGTGTCAGGATATACTCTCACGGTGAGAGATATGACGACTCCATATGTACCTCCACCACCGCCACTTAAAGCCCAATAAAGGTCTTTGTTTTCGGTTCGTGAGGCAGTGACTACGTTGCCACCGGCCGTCACAACTTCCCAGGAAAGCGCTTGATCGGCACCCATACCAAAATTGCTAGAGAGTGCCGAGTGACCACCCCCTTGTGTATATCCTCCGGCGATTCCAACTGTAGGACATTCACCACCCACTGTCGCAAAACCTGCATCATGAGCAGCCTCTAATGCTTCAAAACCCTGAATGCCAGCACCAATCTTCATGGCCTTTCCGGTAAAATAGTTAGATTTCCAGTCAGAAAATGATATATTCTTCAAGTTATGAGTCCAAACAGCCAATGAACCTGCACCGGTTGACTTGCCCAAATAGCTTAAATAATGTTAGCCAAGGCTGAGCATTGGAGTTTCTTGAGATAAACTTACTCGTGACCAGTATTCCGAATTACAAAACGGATGTTATGATTCTTTGCGAACTGAACAGCAGCAACGACATCATTGGGTATCGACACATTAACAGCATAACTGACCAAGTTTCCTAAGCGGCAAGGACTTAGTTCGGGAGAAAAAGGGTTGCAGCTCTGATTTCCAAGTGTCGCAAAGTATGGAGCTATCAAGGAGGAAGATGAATTCCAACTAGATTTAGAATCAGAAAGTCCACATGGTATAAATGACAATGCTGCGAACGACTTACTGCAGACTTGGGTTTGCCCAGTTCGCTTGTAAATATGCGCATTCCGTTGCATTGTAGTTAGGGTCATGGCAAGGGCTTGCGATAGGCACCGTAGCTAGTAGCTTACCCTTGACTGTATTATTGAGATTGTTCCACTCTGTTACAGATGGCCATGATTGGTCGCCAGGCAGCGCTCTACAGTTGATGTTTTGAACAGTCTGCGCAGATGGTTTGAGAAACAAGTGAATAAGAAGAAAGAGAACTCTATGAAACGCCATCATCTGAATCATGTTTGTCTCATTCCTACTGAAGGGTAGAAGGCTGAAAAGATGGTAACAAAGTTGTCAAGAAGATTAATTGTACCTATATATGTGTTTCCTCGTGGTGTGATTCTTGTATCTTCAAGGAGGGGTAATCCTCAGCTGGCTGCAGTTACTAGTGCCAAGAAGGGATAAATCAATCGATTGGGATCCACGTCATGCCTTCTATTTTGTGCCCCGTCCAATAAGACATGTCGACTTACATGTGGCTATTATCTGGTACGCATGGCTACCCAAATCTCATGGAGTCCAGAATCTAAAAGCAATTTAAATGTTTATGATTCATGATTGTACCAATAAAATTGCCGCACTTTCATGTCTACGTCGCCCTAAATGGAATGAATTGTATGTGTAGAAAAGCCGGGGTCACATATCATCAACAACCACGAAACCCTGATACCCCTGTATCAACAATCGACTTCGTGAATTCTGCATTGCCAATCATGAAAATGACATGTTATTCTGAGATCGCAGGTTGCTGTCCGATTGTCGGAAAAATCGAACACAAACTTTCTACACTTCGATAAATTTAATATCGAAATAATGAAGTGTTCTAGAAAGGAGTTCCAATGGCAACAACTCAATGGACCAAAAGCCTTATTTATCAGTTTAGAAGATATCAAAATGAATGAAAAATTCGATCCAGATTCAGTTGTGAAGCAGGATTGTCATTGTATTTCCCCTTCTTTTGGCGCGGTTAGTTTTCGGATTTTCTGGACAGTCCCGAGTGTGGTATTGACGCCCAAATCAGAGCGAGCGACGAGCAGGTCATTTCTCATATTTATCAAATTGCGACAACTGCGAAAACTGAGGACAATACAAGAACATGGTACTGGTATGCCATATCATAAACCGAGAATGATTTGGGGACTTCCACAACTCAAGTGATTGATCATGCCCTTACGCAATGGAGAAATCCCTTTCTAGTAAATACAAACAAAGAGAAACGAAATTCGAGAGCTTGTGTAGCTTGAGTTTGACTTTAGTGATAGCGAAACAATCATTCGAAACCCCGTTTGACAAATTAAATCATCAATAGAGTCTTGAGGAGTACTCACTCACCCAATGGACACAATGAACCCTACGCTAATTCACTACTCAACATTTGGGACAGCAATGTCGTTGATTTTAGGTTAAATTTGGACACCAAAAAAGATTGGATTGGAATTTTGAAGATGCTGTACAAGATATATTTTGAGGACTTCAATGTGGAATCTATTTCGTTCACGACATGCATACTACTATACCAAGCAAAGTGCCGCTCATTGAAGTTATCCGTACGATAGTGTGATCCAATCTATAAAAGGAAAGAAATGGAAAGTTGAATATCGTCTTTGAATGTGGATTTCCAGTCAAATCCAAGTACTGAGTTGATGGAGAAATATCTCACACTTCAAAAGCGGTTAAAGTGCTACAAGATAATATCATCTCAAACAAATAATCAATCATGATCGAGACAGCCAATCTTGAAGATTGAAAGGCTTTCCCAATTTTTGGTTCGCTCTATCCACGAAAATCAAGAAAAAATTTAAACAGCTGCCAACAGTGTTACAACCGAAATGCAACCCTGAGAACACTAGATTTGATATGTGTCTGAATGTAAATCTAGAACCATGAAAGACTTGTTTCCCCAGAACGTTGTCACAATGCGGGCCTTGTACTTCCGTGAACAAGATAAGAACATACGAGCAAATTTTATAGGGGCTAGGCAGATACTCATCTTTAGTGTTACCCCGGATCGCATGATAGGGTCTTCAATCACTAAGCCTATAAGTGAGCTAGCTCCGGGGGCGCCCAGCTACCCCTTAATCTCAATTGAGTAAAGCCTCCGACATAAGAAGTAATCCTTGTAAAACTCATTGCCTTGGGGTATCTTGGAACAATCATTTGATCTTCATACATTTCGAAATCTTGATTAAACGCGGAGAGTACTGGTTCCGTTTTCTTTTGGGTGGTATGAGTTGCTTTGTAGTTTGTATTGTTCGCTTTGTAAAGCTTCTGGGCCTAGAGCTTGACTGAAGACATATGAACAGCGAGATTGTACATAAATCATCAGGGTTCCCTTCCCATAAATTGATGGAAATCTGAATCGTCCCCTCAATAATAGTAAACTGTGATGGCAACCGCTCTATATCATGATTAGTGGCACTTCTGATTAGCCGCAAATATCCAACATTTCAATAACTCAGTTTTACTTCTTGAACATCTATAAACATCCATACATCCGTTCTTGTAAAGGTTCGCTGCTTGTCAGGGAGCTGTTTTCACCATTTCCGCGGATGAAAAGATAGGTGGGGTGACGCATCAAGAAAACGTAGGTTTCAAAAGGAAAGAAAGGAACGATAGAACTCATGAGCTGAGCATAGAACGATGAAAAGCATGTGACCCAAGTTAAAGTGGTGAAAGTCGATGAGGCTTTCGCGCAAGCAATGTTGAAGGAGCCTCCCAAAACATGGTCAGGGCGATCGTTCATTCTATACGCTTGTGCGCTAGTGGCTTTCTTTTGGAGCAGTTCGGCTACAAATGGCATTCCCTGGTCTTTGTATTGTCTTAGTATGGGCTCTACCCGAGAAGCCACGTTGGCAATACGTGCATGGAAAGCGAGACAAGGCGAAAACGATGCTTACAAGATACCACGGAGAAGGAAACCCAAATAGCATTTGGGTCGAAATGCAGCTTCGTGAATACGAAGAGTACC
This sequence comes from Botryotinia calthae, assembly GCA_004379285.1. Lineage (NCBI taxonomy): Eukaryota > Fungi > Ascomycota > Leotiomycetes > Helotiales > Sclerotiniaceae > Botryotinia > Botryotinia calthae. The sequence goes on along the minus strand of PHWZ01000369.1, from coordinate 1,388 downwards.
TAGAGCTGGATGGGGCAGGCAAACGATGGTGGGATTATCGAGCACTTTTCAAAGACAAAGCATCAAGATATCGTTTGGCATGCAATTGCACGATTGCTATTTTCGGACAAGGGGCTGGCAATGGTACAGGATCCACTCCGTTTTTTCGATCTGGTTATATTGACTTTGTGCAAAGGTCCAACCTCATACTTCATTCCGGCTGTTCTTGATATAGCAGGAATCACGGACTCCATCACACAACTCAACCTTAACTTAGGTTTGAATATTATGCAGTTTGGCTTGGCTTTGTTTGGTGCTTCCCTCGTAGATAAAGTAGGTCGTCGTCCTTTGCTTCTATTCTCAAACATTGGATGCGCTATAGTATGGATCGGAGCCACAATTTCGTCATCAATCAATGCCAACACAGGTAGCAAGAGCAGTGGCTCTGCTGTTATGGCAATGATCTTCCTCTTCGACGCAATATTCAGTGTAGGCTTTACGCCGTTGCAAGCATTGTATCCTGTGGAAGTCCTGAGTTTCGAGATGAGGGCAAATTAAAAGGAATGGCATTTAGCAACTTTGCTGTGTCGGCAGGTATGTTACTCTAACCTATAAACTAATGTTTTCATAGCGACCCTCGTGAACCAGTTCGCATACCCTGTGGCTTTGGAGAAGATCAAGTGGAAAACATACCTTGTTTTTGTGCTTTGGTGCCCGATACAGGCACTTGTGATTTATTTCTTCATTCCTGAAACAAAGAACCGTACTGTAAGTTGACCTCAACATTTTGACAGTAAAATGAGAATAAATGTAATACTGCAGTTCAGTTGGAAGAATTGGATGATATATATCTTCCGGGCCAAGAACTCGAGGAAAGCATCTCTGGAGAAGAAGAAATTGGCACTTGACGATAGCGCAAATATCATTAAAGTGGAAGAAGTCATTTGAGCGTAGTCATTTGAAAGGGCTTTGCAGTGACGGTCATTTGACCATTCCCCACGGAGCCAGAGAGCATCCTTCAATTTTTTAGTCTTCTTTGCGTATGTGATGAACAGAGGGAATCATCGAAATTTATCCCGAATTTTATAGTTGAAAGCAGCAGAGATGTTTAATGACAAGCATTTTAACGATTGGATTGAGAATCTCATGCGAGAAGTGAATATCATTTTCTTTATGATTGTAGTGGTGGTCTTTTGTGTTGTTGTTGGTGAGAGTTCGTAAGCAACGCGTCACTGCGTTATCTAGCTAAATAGCGCTAAATTTTAGCGCCATGACAAATCGCAATGTCATAGTGGTCTTTTGCAACACTGACTAACGTGGTTTATCACCGAGTGGATCATATCACCGAATGGATCACTTGAAAATACACCAAAATTAGCCATTTTTAAATATTCTTATTTTAATAACTA
>PHWZ01000368.1:0-38298 GCA_004379285.1 Botryotinia calthae | reverse complement strand
ATTAATTATTAAAATATGAATATTGAAAAAGGCTGATTTTATATGTATTTTGAAGTGGCCGACCCACTGATATGGCCGAGCCACTGTTAAACTACGTTATAGATTAATAATCTCAACTTAATAATCGTGGATAGATTGGTATAAGTTAACTATATAAATAAGGTTTGCAATACACATGTACTATTGAGGGAGAGGGGGAGCTTTGTAAACTTGGTAGGTAACCTTAGCTTAGCTCACAGTCGGAATCTGGAAATTCTTGATCATTCCGATGACGAAAGATCTTTTTCTATATGCGTGCGATGTACGATGTACGATGTACGATGTACGATGTGCGAGTAGAGTAGAGTAGCAAAAAGTAACTTTTGGCTGGCGGTGCTCCTCAGGAGTGTTTCTCCTTTTCCGTCACAGCTCCTTGCTTTTGGATAGGTAGGTGGGTAGGTGGGTAGATGGGTAGATATAAATATAAATACAAATTAAAGTGATGACTCCCATAGGCATAGGTAGGGTGGTATGAGTACGTCGATAGATACCCATATGTCGTTACATCTTATATTCTCTTACATGTATTCTTACATAAACAGAAACATAAACATTTGCCTCAATTCAACAATAATATCTACCTGCTCTGCCCTGCTCTACCCTGCTCTGCCCTGTCCTGCCCTGTCTGACTACAGATACTTACCGCATCATCCACCACTCAGTCAGTGATACACTAAATTTAAAATTTACCCATATTTAAGCCCTGTGACGTTGCATGGTTCCTCGGATCTCCCCTCTATTCAGCACATTTTGGTACCTCCTGCCGTTAACGAACCCTTTTTAATGGTCCACCTGAGAGCTTTTTACTCACACTTTTTGTCCCAATCCATTCCCAACAACGACAGTCCTTGAAATCTTGGAAATTTGTTCACACTTTCTCCCCATACCAGCTGCCCATTCCATCCACCATTTTTGGAAAGTGGTGGATACGCAGATCTTCTTTGCATTTCCACTGTATCGAGAAAGAACGAACGCTCTATTGCCTATTCATTAAATCGCAAGGATGGTTAGCTTGGGTCATGTTCATCGGAGGCAGTCTGGTGCAAGTATGTTTCTTCTCGGGCTGGAATGCACTTTATTGATGTGCTATTGCTACAAAGTAAAGTAGACGATTTGGAATAGCATCACTAATCACACCATGGGAATTCTAGGCAACCGGTCTTCCGTCGATGAATCGAAAATTTCTGATGCCGAGGATGAGACTACGGTCGTTGAGCCAGATCAGGGAAATGGTAGGAGTCCAAGAGATTCGACAAGGAGAGCAATGGTGCAGAGGCTGACATTGTGGAATGGAATACAGTTCTCTCACACATCATCTCACAGCTTCGTCCGGGGGCTGATCTGAGCCGCGTCGTCTTGCCTACCTTTATTCTCGAGCCCAGGAGTATGCTGGAAAGAATCACAAAGTGCGTAGATATCGGAGATTCGGAAGGGATGCGAATTTGAGGGCCAGGCATGCTGATGGTGTATAGCTTCATGGCACATCCGGAAACTCTGCTTCCCATGGCGGAGGTAGAGGACCCTTTGCAAAGATTTACTTCGGTTGTTAAGTTCTACTTGAGTGGATGGCACATCAAACCTCCGTAAGGCAGACTCTACCGATGTGAGAGGAGCGGTTGTGCTAATAAGATATTGCAGAGGGGTCAAAAAACCACTCAATCCTATCCTCGGCGAAATTTATACTTGTTATTGGCAGTTTCCAGATGACACAAAGGGATACTATATTTCCGAGCAAACCTCTCACCACCCACCGAAGTCGAGCTACTTTTATATGGCGCCAGAACACAACATACGGATCGATGGATGTTTGAAGCCCCGAAGCAAATTCTTGGGCAATTCTGCGGCTAGTATGATGGAGGGTATTGCTATTTTGAGATTTTTGAACAGAGGAACCGGACCTAAAGGAGAACGATAGTAGGTTACATGCTGGAGAACTTAGAGTATGGGGAACCTTCAGATGCTAATTTGCTACCAGTATCTTGACCCAGCCCAACATGTACGCTCGAGGTATTCTTTTCGGTAAGATGAAGTATGAGCTCGGCGATCACAGTTTTGTGCGCTGCCCGGAGCTCGGATTGAGCGCAGATATTGAGTTCAAGACGAAGGGCTACTTTGGAGGAACTTACAATGCTATTGGGGGTACTATTAAAAATGACAAGACAGGTGAAGTTCTCTATGAGCTTTCGGGTATGTGGAACGGGGAAATGTTTATCAAGAACGTCAAGGTATGGTTTTTTGAATCCTGGACGGCTTGTGGAAGTTGCTGATCATATTTTTAGACGGGCAAGAAAGACCTTTTATTTGATGCTACGAGAGCGAGACCATCACCTCCATCAGTGAGACCTTTAGAAGAACAAGAGGATAGAGAATCGCAAAAGTTATGGTTTAAGACGGCAAAAGCGGTCAAAGAACGCAACCACGAAATTGCGACAGATGAGAAGACATTTATCGAAGATATGCAGAGAGATGAGGCTGCAAAGAGAGCAGAAGATGGCGTTGAATGGACTCCAAGGTTGTTTAGACCAGTACGAGGCGGCCCCGGCGGATCCGAAGAGGGCGAAGAAGATCTCGATTGGATCTTGAATGCAAGCATGTAAGTTGGGCCCGATTTATTTGTCGAATGTTTTCCTAACATGGAAAACAGTGATGGAGCTAGTCCACAAGAACAGACGGAACAAATCCTCGCGGTTTATCCAATTCTTCCAGGTCAGAAATTCACCGAAAAGAACCGTATTCCTCCGCAGAGTCACCAACATACAGAACAGGCCAATCCATTACCACCCACGATCCCAGTGGCAGCAGCTCCAGCTCCAATACTATCTCAGGAGAAGGACAAGGAGAATCTCATTGATTTGGGAAGAGAATCACCAGCACCAGTTCAAACCCAGCATGTACCAGCTGATCTCCTTGCAGCTCAGACACAAAATAATGGACAGCAACAAAAGGATCTCGAGCGGGTACTCCAATCCACTAGTACGGTACAAGGTCAGAACCAGGGCTCATTGATTGACTTCCATGATGATCTAAGGAAAGACTTACCAGCTACTGACACCCAGGGGACGGCCACTTCCACTCTGTATCGACAGGATACGGATACTCACAGTGTAGACGAGTTCGTAGATGCAGAGGGATAATTTGAGGAAGAAGGTGCGGTGGAATTTCGGAATGAGCTGAGCTTGGCTGATGTATAAGTTGACATGTGACACTCAATACTACTCAAGCTGAGAAGTTCAACCCGCTTTACAACCGAGATTTTCGTTTTCTTTTATGGTCGGAAAGGGCAGGGCAAGGATTGACAGGTGCACTTGCGCTTGCAATTTTGGAAGCTCGGATATACTACTAGATTGGACGGGCGGGCGTCAACCTGTACCTTTGTTATATATGTTGGGATTTTTGACAGTCTGCGATGAGATTGCTGGATGGGAGAATGGATTGGTGAAATACCATGCAATGGAATGAACTGGCTGCATGGACGGATGCTTTAACTAATGAAATATACACAACTTCTCCTATTCTACTTTGACTTTAACTTCACGTGAATATATGCATGTGCATTTGATGTCTTTTTATTTACGTTTTATCAAAATTTTTGATGTGGTTATTATACATGAGCAGCCTCATGCTGCTTTGCTGTGTGTTTTACTTTGCGTTTTGCTCTAATATTCCCCAGGTTATTGAAATGAATAGATGACCATGAAACGCCTCGTATGAATACAACTTCATAAGATGCCCAATACCTCGTACTTCAGACCCTACGCTCTGCATATGATGTCGAGTTTTCTATGGATGGTTCCACCGATGAGTTTCTCCGGCATCAAGATATATGGCCGAAATTTGGCGCATATCTACTGTGAACTAAAAACATGACAGGATGTGCGTCTCGCTTTGTCTGTGGAGCGTAAAAGTAAAAACGAAATAGTGGTAGATGTCGAATATTCGTGCGTGTATTGAGAAGTATCCATCAGCATAATCGTTCTCCTCCCAAGAAACATTCCTCGACTGTCTTCGCCCCAGATCTCAATGCGCCCATCATCCTAGCCGATCACCCCGGATGACCATTCCACAATATCCATCTTCATCTCCACCTCACGCATATCTCTTCCTCGTAGGCTCGGGACTAGGACTCCTCGTCACGCTCCTCTCATCTCTCCCCCTCATCCTCAACCACTTCTTCGTACTCAACTCCAACTCGCGATCTAACTCATCGCTCGGATTCTTGCGATGGATAAAATTGCAGAATCCACCACGCACGCATCCTTCGCCACTATTGAGCCGACAGCATGCTTCGCGGAAATCGGTGACGGGGGAGAGCTCGCAGTAGATTGGCCGAGCGGCATACCAGCGGGAATTCAGTGCGTCGCAGGCTTTTTGCGCTGAATCTTCGTATTTGAAGCGCGCATACACGTTTCCGATGAGATCTGGTGATTATATGTTAGTTCTTGTTTATTTGAAAGATTTTCCTTGGGAGATGGGGGGAGAGGGCAAGGGAAAATGTAATTAGATGGACAAAACATACGATCATTATTATTATCACACACAACGACCTCTTCAATCTCGCCAAACTTGCACATCTCGCACCAGAAATCCTCGTAGAAGGCATCGAAGTGGTTTTGCAACTGCGACGCATTCATCTTGTTCTTTGGGTCGTAGGCGGGATTCTGGTAGAGGTTGGGGAGGAGGATGGTCTGCGAGTAGGAGGGCTTGACGTGCTTGCGGGAACAACGGTCGCCGTGGCGACAGGCGCCGATTTTGTAGTAGAAGGAGCAATTGACCTTATCGGCTTCAGTGCCGAAGATGGAGGCGAGGTAGTTGGCCATTTTGAAGATGTGAGATTGGGTTCGGGCAGAGAGTTATAGCTGTGGGTACGAATCAGGTTTTTGAATGTTTGTCTGTTGGATCTGGGTGTGGCAATTGATGGAGAGGGGAAAGAACTCTCTTGAGCTTCGAGAGTCGTCTCTTGTGGTATGGAAAGCAGCAGAATACACAATGGTGAGTATGCGTCGATAGCAATTTGTCTGTATTCAAAATGAGGCGCGCTTGATAATGTTGAAAGTTCCTGATATCTAGGAATGGTCCGAGCTTCTTAGCGTTAGCGCGCTTTTTTTGTAGCTGGGTGGCTGACTAATCGTAGATTCGCCTGCCTTCTCGAAACGAAATGTGGATTTCAAATCAGACTTCACTTCACTCTAAACTTAATTCATCGAAATGTTGGCTCTCATGGTCACAGGTAGCACTGTGAGTATGGATCATAAAGTGTTCGTTGAATTATATAGGAGTTTTACTTGGTGTTGATAGAAGATAATATGATTTCTTGTTCACCAAGACACAGGTTAACGCTTAAGGAGAACCCTGTGTAAGTATCTCATATATAGTTTTATAGAATCGTATTCCGAATCTCTTCAAAGCTTGACACTCTCCGCACTGCCAGTCCAGTCGATCATGTTGAACCCCTTTTACTACATACAGAAGTTACTACACTTGAATCACACAGTGCATTGGATGGACCTTTGATACTAATGAAGATATGTTCAAGTCTATGCTGGGCAGTCCCATCAAGGTACTATGGCATATCTTGCAGTAATTTCAAAAACTCTCCTCGAATGCTAAGATTGCAAATACTGTGTCAAAACTGCTGAACTAATCTCATTTCATTATTCTCGTCTCGTGTGCCATTGTTCCTAGTTAGCACTCTTATCACATAGTTTACCAAATGCCGCAGCAGCCTTCTCAAATACATTCTTCTTCTCGGGTGTGGCGATCACAGCTTTTTGCTCACCGTCTTTCTCGTACCGTTCAAAGCTATACAATTCATCGTGGAGTTGCAGCTCTGATAATGCGATGTTGTTATTGTCTGGTTCTTCCTCGATGCGTTGGACAACTTTTAGCTCCTTCGGTTGTGAGCGACCGATGCCCTGCTCAAAGCGGATCTTTACTGCGACTATATTGCCTGCTGACCCTCCTTCGCTCCAAGTGACCATTAGATCCCCCTTGCTCTCTGGAAATGCCCAGGGGTGAGCAAACATATGGGCAGTGTATGCGAACTTTTGTATGTGGCCCAAAGGGTATGCCTTCATCAGTTCGACAATTTCAAATGGGCCCCAAGGATCAACAGCTCTTCCGAACATCAACTTGCTATCTCCTGTACGGGTGCAACCAACGAAGCCAAATCTGTATGGTGAAGCCTCTCCGAACAACTTTGTGTCGAATATCTGACCATGTTGATAATTTTTGAGAACTGGCCAGGAGAAGAAGTGATTTTTGACCCAGCCTCTTCCACCTCCCCAGTACTCCCAATATGCTCTTGCATTTGCCAACTCCAAAGGTACACGGCCTAGTACCACGTCATAATCTCCATTGTGATCCCCACCTTTGTGTCCGTAGGCGTATAAATATTTTCCATCGGAGAGAACAGAGAAAGTTCCAAGTCTAGGCTCACTCGGCTATCATTGTCTTAGTAATGTTTTTCATCGGGGAGAATTGGTAGACTTACATAAAATAATATGCGTTCACTCCAGCCAGCCATTTCACGCTTAGCTACAATAGTTGTTGGGTTGGTACGGTAATTAACCTCCACAGAGGCTATGCCGACTGCTACAAGAAAGGTCGATCCATCTTTTCTGATGCCTCGATACTCGAAGAACGTCCATCCATATGCTGCAGCACCGGTAATAAGATACCATGCAATTCCACCGGTAGCCCAAAACACCTTGTTGTCGTTTTTCTTGTCAAGTTCATCCTCGAAGCGCTTGAACAAGCTTGGGATTTGTCTCTCGGTGATTTCAACATTTATTGACCCTGGTGGCGCCAGGTATCTCGACATGACCGGGTTTGAGGGATTAGTAAGAAAGGAGAGTGTAGAATCGGTTCTTCCCAAAAATTGACCGGCTGCATTGTGGCAGAATGTGTTGTTAAATTGAAATAGCACATGTCCGTTTGGCAATGCACTCGATCTTCCTCCCATTCTAGGATACGAATTTCCGCTCTCTGGGACAGTGTTAGTTCGTTGGGGTTTATTAAGTCTTCTGCTTTAACTTACCATCGTACAAATAGCCTAGTGGAACAAGATGCTTGACGATAGGGGGCCATGCAACATATTTCGAAATTTCTGATATTTCTCTGTGAGTTGTCGAAGCCATCTGAACGGAAGAAATGAGGAGCAATAGTTTTTTTTCTCAACGATCACTGGGAAATAAGCTACTTTCAATGGTGTTATCGTGGGAGAAAGTTGCAGTTGTAGAGAAAAGCGAAAGTTCACTTCCCATAGTTCTTGCCACACTTAACTTCTCTAAAGATGAACCGCAGAAAGATTGACCATGATGGATACAAGAAGTTCAAACAACTTATGACCCTCCGGAAGTTTCTCTAAATTACCTCTTTCGTTCTAAAAACCCAATCGGTGCTTTCTTGCCATTTTTGTCTTTGCAGAGCTCTGCTTCGTTCTGTAACTCATTTTTAGCTATACTTCCTACAAGGTTGCTTTTACTCTACTATTTAAGGAACTTATCCGCGATACAACCAAAGTTCAAGGGATACAAACGAAGAGATATAGCGTTTTATGTAAGTGCAGACAGCGAAAATCATCATATTGGGAAATATACCTGTGTTTAAGCGACATATTCACCATCAAGCTCCGGATCAAGATGAAATATCTCTCAGATCAAACCATTGTAATCAGATCAAGCCATCAAACGTAGACGAGGTTTACTCTCATTGATTTCATTGAAATAAAAATTAAGATATTGTAAAACACATCCGTATGACTGTTGGCCACGATCTAGATATATTAACTCTAAAATAACTTCAAATTCTTGGATGAACGGGCAGTAACTTTGCCCAGAACATTTTGAAGAGGGACCACAAAATGTAGCAGCTTCTAGATAGTGTACGCATCGCTTAGTTTATAGTGAGTTTTATATTTCCTATTTCTTTTGTCCATTTTGTATAGGAAAGTAGTATTCGCCATTCTTCTCCTCTTCTGACTGACTTTCAGCCACTTCGATGCCGATAATGTGACCGAAGAGGCGAGATTTGTCTTTCAGTGAGGTCGTAAGAAGTGTGTTTGAAAGGAAGACAATTTCTCTGAACTCTATATATTTAATATTGAAGTAGCCGGGGCTTCATTTAATTGAAATCTCTTAAAGGTAAGAAAAAGTGATTTGAACGAAACTATTTGAATCATCTATATGCCTGGTATTTCGAAAGCGGGAACTTGATTATGAACCCCAAGATTATGAAACAACATCTATATCAGGAAGAAGATGCATATACAGTCATAGCATTATGCTCGGTATTGATTGGGAAATTTATGGTACTTCTTGGACGTTTTACTTTTTAAAAATCTACAAAAATATGCATTTCTTCTACTCCAGCTTCAAAGTCTCAAATTGCTTGATAGTCTCCTCAAAGCCACGCTGCTCAGTTTCGAGATCTCCCAGTTTCTTTCTCTCTATCTCTTGCAGCTCCTTGCTGACTTTCTCTTGATAAGCGGGGTCATCAAGAAGTTTTCTCTGTTTCTCGATACCTGTGCGAGTCCTCTCTAGCTTCTTAGCTGCCTTTTCAATCTCACCATCAATGTCTACACGACCCTTGACGTGCAAGAAGACAGCAGCGGCAGAGGATATGGAGAATACTACACATCCAGCTGGACGGGCATCGATTGAGGAGAGTACTTCCAAGGATGATACGCCCTTACCAGACAAAGACTTGATAGATTGGACTTGAGATGTGATGGTGGAGTGGGATGTAGTATCATAGGCTTGGACAAACACTGGAACTGGTTAGTATTACATTCGTGTACGATAGGCTGCTGCTGATGACTTACCTTTTCCTTCATCTTTAAGCGAGTATTCGGACATCAAAGATCGAATACCCTTGGATACAGCCATTACAAGTTCGTAAGCTTCTTCAGAAGCCGGGTCGTCTAACTCTGCCTCATAGACTGGGTACTTTGCAAGTACAATGGAAGGAGTCTTATCTTCTGGGCGTCTAGGGAGACGTTGCCAGAGCTCTTCGGTCAAGAAAGGCATGTAAGGGTGAATCATGGTCAAAGCACCTTGGAGAGCAGTATATAGAGTATCAGTGGCAGATCTCTTCTCCTCATCAGTACCGTCCTGAAGAATTGCTTTTGAGTTCTCAATGTACACATCGCACAGCTGGTTATACCAATATTGATATACCGCAGTTGTTGAACGCATAAACTCACGGTCTTCAAGGTTTTGATTAATTTCTTTCGCTGCCATTGTCATCTTATGTAAGATCCAACGCTCAGATAGAGACTCCTTGCCAGTGAGCTTTGCAGTCTTGTTTGGAACAAAATCAGCAGGCAATTTACCAACCACGTATTTTGTCGCTTGGTAGATCTTGTTGCAGAACTTTCGATAACCATGAATGACCTTGATGTCAAATGCAATGTCTCCACCACCGGTTGTGTAGGAAACCAATGCGAAACGCAAAGCATCAGTACCACATTCAGGAATTCCGTCAGGGAAAGCGGTTTTCTGATACTTCTTTGCCTTCTCAACTTCAGCTGGGGCAAGATTACCAACCAAAAGCTTGGCATGTAAGTCTTCAAGTGCGATACCTTGAATCACATCTTGAGGATCAATGACGTTGCCCAAAGACTTCGACATCTTTCTACCATCTGAGTCACGGACCAAAGAATGACAGTATACCTCTGTAAATGGCACTTTACCAGTCATTTTGATGCCGAACATGATCATTCGAGCAACCCAGAAGAACAAGATATCCCAGCCAGTTTCGAGTACTGAGGTTGGGTATAGTTTCTCGAAGTCACTTGTTTTCTTTGGCCACCCCATAGTAGCAAAAGGCCAGAGACCAGACGAGAACCAGGTGTCCAGGACGTCTTCGTCTCTCTTGAGCTTGAAAGTCTTACCTGGAAGAGCCTTCTTTGCCTTAGCCTCTGCTTCCTCTTCTGTTCTACCGGCGAACCACCGATCACCGTTACTCTCATCATTCTGGTCACCTTCAATTTGAGCAAAGTATATGGGTGCTTGATGACCCCACCATAATTGTCGTGATAAGCACCAATCATTGATATTCTCCATCCATCGGAGATAACTCTTTTCGGCTGATTCGGGCTTGATCTTGATCTCACCCGACTTCACAACCTTGATAGCTTCATCTGCCATTTCTCTCATCTTCATCCACCACTGTGGCTTCAACATTGGCTCAATTACATCTTTTGACTTTTCACAGAGTGGAACAGTCATAGGGTTATCTTTCTTGTCAACATACAGACCAGCCTTCTTGAGGTCCTCCTGAATGGTGTAACGAACATCGAACCGTTTTTGTCCAGCATAAGGACCAGCATTATCGTTCATTTTCCCATCATCTGTCAAGATATTGATGAACTCAAGATTATGGCGTTGACCGAGAGCAAAATCGTTAGGGTCATGAGCTGGAGTAATCTTGACAGCACCGGTACCAAAGTCCTTCTCAACGTATGTATCAGCAACGATTGGCATTAATCGTCCTTCGATGAAAGGGTGAATAGCATTTTTTCCAACAAGGTGTGTATAACGGGCATCATCAGGATGGACTGCAATACCAGTATCGCCCAACATAGTTTCCACACGAGTTGTAGCAACCTCAATCTTTTCCTCAGATCCTTCAATCTGATATTGGAAATGAACGATGACTCCAAATTCCACCTTCTTATCATATCCTGGTACATCAATGAGTGTACGGCCCGCAAGCTCTTTATTGGTTACCTCAAGGTTTGATAGAGAAGTGTTGAGTTTTGTGCACCAGTTCACAAGCCTGTTGGCTCTATAAATGATGCCCTCTTCATGTAGTGATACAAAGGTTTCTGTGACAGCAGATGAGAAGTTCTCGTTCATCGTGAAAGCTTCACGGGTCCAATCAAAAGATCCACCCATCCTGCGGAGCACAGCGTTGATTTTCTTGTGATACTCATCCTTCCAGTCCCAGACAGTCTCAACAAACTTGGGTCTTCCAAGATCATGACGAGTTTTCTGTTCGCGGCGCCACAGCATATTCTCAACAACGCTCTGTGTCGAAATACCGGCGTGATCACACCCTGGAAGCCAGAGCGTTGTCTTGCCATGCATACGGTTCCAACGGATGAGTAAATCTTGCAAAGCGTTAGGAAGAGCATGTCCCATATGTAGATTTCCTGTAACGTTTGGCGGAGGCTCAACAATTACAAAGGATCCCTCTGGCTTAACTTCTCCATCTGCAGTGAACTCGGGCTTGAAGAAGCCTTCCTTCTCCCACCACGAGTACCAAGCTGATTCGACAGCGATTGGATTGTAAGCTTTGTATTGAGGGTCGTCGAAAGATTTTATAACTACGCAAAGTAATTAGCTTGGTAATTGAGTATATGCTGGTAGTCAACATACTTTTCTTTTCTCCTTCTGGGGTATCCTCGACATATTTTGGCAAGATTTCCTCGGCAGCCTTCTTCTCAGCTTTGGCTTTCTTTTCCTTGTTCTTGCTTGGTACAGCTGAAGCAGCGCTAGCCTTTTGAGCTTGCTTTTTTTGGTCAAACTTGGCCTGCTTTTCTGCCTTTTTGCGTTCCTTCTCGACTGCGTGGTAGACAATTAGTTTGTGGGAGTTTTTGGATGTAGATGGACTCCATACGCTCTTTCTCGCTCTTGACTTTCTTTTCTCCCTCACCAACTACAGGAGCTGCATTCTGTCCTGGCACATGCGAACCAGTTACGCCGGATTCTGCAGCGTTTGCAAGTGCAGCTTTGGTTTCGTCCGAGACTTTAGGCGGTTGTCCTGTTACTGGGCCAGTCTCTTCCCCGACTGCCAATCAATTATAGTCAGCTATAATACTCATATAATTGGCAATGGTGTCAGTCCTCACTTGGATTGTATGACGCAGGGTTGGTAGCCATTTTGACACTGGGAGGAAGTTCGATGATACTTCTGTAGGGCGACCTGCGCACACAGTGTGCCCTGAGCAAAGATCGAAATCGTTTTCTGTATAAAACTGCAGAGAATCAAACGAAGTTTATAGATACTTCGAAAGTTGTTTTGTTTTGGCACCTACAATCTTCAAAATAAAATGCGATAAGTTGTGACTCGAATTTGGGCAACAAACCCCTCGTGTGGCTCGTGCATACACCACCGCACCAGCCACACGAGGCTGGTGTCCATTTTGTAGCTGTGGTATTTTGCATCTTCATTCACCTGCAACATCCATTTTGATCACAGTTCGTTCTTTTTCTCGTTGATTTTGTTTTGCACATTCTACTATGTTTATTGTCCATCAAGCTCTCTTAATGATATTATCAATGTCTGTATGAGACACATACATGAAAAAGTTAAGATACATTTATATTTCTATCAGGCAGTACTTGATCAGACGGACAACCGTTCATTCATTTGTCAGCTCCAGACCTAAATTATTTTCATTTTATGAATCTCAGATCAATCTGATCGTTGGAGGAGATTCAATGTGCAAGATGGCTATCAAGCCATTGTCAGATTCAACAATTCATCTTCTAGGCTCATCTCAGGTTCTAACCACACCTACATCTCTCATCAAGGAGCTCATTGACAATGCCCTCGATGCCAAAGCTACGAGTATTGATATTCTTATTTCTCATAATACCATTGATAAGATAGAAGTTCGTGATAATGGTCATGGTATTCAGCCCGATGATCTCGATGCATTAGGGAGACGCGGCCACACTTCTAAATTGACAACCTTCACGGAGCTCAGGAATTTAGGAGGTAGTAGTTTGGGATTTCGAGGAGAGGCACTAGCATCGGCTTGTCAACTTGGTGATGTCACTATAATCACTAAGATGGATGGTCAGACAGTTGCGACGTGTGTAAAATTGAAGGCACTTGGTGGAATTCAATCACAATCTCGAAGTTCCCATCCGACTGGAACAACAGTATGTGTGATGAATTTTATGTCAAGGCTGCCTGTCAGGAAACAAACAGCCCTGAAAGAAGCCCCGAAAACAATTGGTAAAATCCAAGAATTGATACGGAGGTACGCCTTAGCACGACTTTCAGTTAAGCTTACCCTAAAGATTGTAAAGGGTACCAAAGGTGCATGGTCATACTCACCTCGTCCAAACATTTCTATCAAAGATTCGGTATCTCTTGCCGTTGGCCGAGAAGCAGCTCTCCAATGTTCTGAAGCTTCAGTGATATTCCCTGAACCTCTTCCTGATCGTGAAAATGATACATCTGAGGGCGCGGATATTCCAACCGGTGCCAGTCCTGCAAACGACGTGGCAACTTCTCCTTTTCGTCTTGAAGCTTTCCTCCCCCGACCTGATGCTGAGCAGGGTAAAATTGGTCACGGACAATATTTCTCCGTTGATTCCAGACCGGTAGCCTCCGATAAAGGGACCATGAAGAAAATTACAATCATTTTCAAGAGATATCTTCGAAGTAGGTTGGCTCCAGGGGCTTCTTCAGAGAAACTTAAGAATCCGTTCATGCGTCTCAATATTGTTTGTCCGAAAGCAAGTTATGATCCCAATGTGGAACCCGCCAAGGAAGATATCATTTTTGAGAATGAGATGCTTGTGCTAGAAGCGGCAGAGAAGATATTCAAGAGTTTTTACGGAGATTGCAGTACAGTCATGTCTAAGATAGGAAGAAACAATACTGTGACTCAGCCCACTGGATTCGATATACTCCTTGCCCGGACTCCTCAACAGGACTCTCCATCGCCATCAACTGTCATCAACGCATCATTGACTCCCAAGAACACACCTCCAGCCTCTACCCCAAATTCAAATTCAAAGACTATGTCCGAAGTCTGTCCCAATACTGTAGGCGATACGTTAAATATCGTAGAGTCCGATAATTATGAACTTTCTGATAAAGCAACCACCCTCGGAGGGAAGCGAAAATGGGGATGTGATATGTCTCACGATTACACAGAATATACAGATGATTTCAATCCTCGAACCTCTGTCAATAAATCGCAGAAGAAACTTGACTTAAACAGCAATCGGCTGTCTGTTTCTGCGGAGGTGAATCCTTGGGTCATCGCTAAAATGACTGCTCCAACTAACACAAATTCAAGCTCGGCAATATCGCTTGATTCGACCGAGAATGATTCTGTTCGGTCCATTTCACCACGGGCAGTTACCAATGTTATTTCACCAGTACAAGCTAGCCACCTTAGCGAAGCTAGTGCCAGTATAACAGATCTTATACAGTCACACTCCAACTTTAAGAGCCACATGCACTGTAACCCTCTGACTCCTGCCGATCCTTTAGATCCAACAACTGAAGGTGATTTGCCAGTAGTTCAGCCCTGGCATGATCATCTGGAAGGTAACGGGTTCACCACAGCTACAAATTTTGTTAGAAACTCTTTAATGTCGCCGCAAAGTACATCTCCAAAAGTGCAAGCACAGAAGCAAACAAGAGGCCGAGGACCTAATAAACCATTTGTACCCCCTTCTCGAACACCACAGTCTAGCAGTGTATTATCTGGACATGTTCAAACACAATTAGGAGCTTCTTATCAGCCCTTTCGAATACAAAGAGAAGCGTGCCATCAACCTGATGCGACTGCAAGCATAGTACAGGAAGTACAAACACAACAGCCAAACTCAGAGCTGGAGTGGGCTATGGACTTTGAGCATAGAAAGGAGAGTGCCACTCGGCGTCGCAGGGATGAACTTCAGGCTATGCGAGAAGAATTTCAGCAGCCACCCGCTACAAGCCAAGCTTCTTCTCGGCCATCTCCTCACAAAAATCGTTACAATGCTGCTTTAGCAAGCCTTGAGATGTCTCAAGAGAGTCTGAGGGAGAATTCTTCCTCTGCGAACAGCGAAGGCGTCCACACCACCCTTCCAGATAGCGATCCTCGAGGTTACCTGATGAAGCGACAGAAATCCTCTTCCGTTCTCTCTAGCATTACCGGGGAGCCTCGGAAGTTGAAGCGAACCCAAACTCTACGCCTTCCCCTAGAAATGATACCTGCAGAATTACAAACCCATCGACTTCTTCAGACAGTTGAAAGTGATATGGATGGAATCTCGAAACTTGTCATGGAGACATCAAAGCAGGATATGTATGTTCGTCGTGGGTCACAAGCCCGTGGCCTTGAGATGACTGCTACAGATAAAGATACTGTGGGAAAGGGATTGCGTCAAGTGGTCGAAGCGTGGATGAGGTCGGAAAGAGGGGAAAAGTGTGATGTGGAATTTGTATTTGGTGGACTGGACTCGCTTAGTGGTGCTTGATATGTGTAGTAATATGGACTGCGAAGAAAGATATATATGGCTTGCATACAACGTTTTGCTGAATTTGAGATACCCATTTGCTTTCGTGGCGTTTGTCCTTTACTAACTATATATAGATCACTGGGGGCATTTTGTTGCTATGTATTTGGCAAGACATTTACTTGTATTATATAGAAAGAGATCTCTACTGCTTTACAATCATGATTTCAAAACATAGATGCCGAAATTCCAGTGTAGAAAGACAAATAATCTACAAGAAATCTCGTCAAATCTCAAAGATTTGGAGTTTTTTGTGCTCGGTGAACTTTCGGAGTGTCTAATTGACACTTTTTTGATAATGTGAGAGATGAATAATGTATGTATGAATGAGTAGTAGCAGTGAATTCTTGATCTATTCGATCTATCTCTAGCTAATGCGACGCCAACCATGTATATTTATGTACGCACAACAAAATCGGATCTATAAATTGGTATCATATCGTATCGTCATCAACCACCAAAACTCCCTTATTTATGCAACTGGTACCACGCCATGCTCCATCTCTTTCACCCATATCAAAACATCTTCCAGATCCAAACCCCATCAAGCTTTCTTGGGAGCCCAATTAGATAACCATGTTCTGGCCTTATCAAGATTTGCACCCTCTGCCTCACAAGCCGCAACACACCACTCTAATTCCCAACCTCCAGGCTCCATGGCCAACATTTCAGCCAGATTTCTCCTCTTCTGGTTTCCTTCATCAACACAGAAATGCATCGGTTCGGTCTTATCCTCTACTTGGGCTACTAATGGCTGAATAAGTGGAAGGGCATCTTTCATCGCCAGTGTTGCCTGAGGCCCATTTGCTTCTTTCGCCTTTGCAGTCTTGCAATATATGTTTGTACACCATTTCTTGCCACATCCCGTGATCATCTGACTCAGATACCTTCGTTCCACGCGGCGTTTCATTGCTTTTCCTAATGGGTCGTGCATACTAGCGTATAGTGGACCGAAGCAGATACTGCAAAGACCTAAATCATTACCAGGCCCTTGGCCCATTCTCGATCCAGCGCCCACTTCCCCATTCTTACCAACGCCCTCCAGAGTTCTACCGCAGATGGCATTTCTACAGATTGCTGGTTTAAATCGGCTATTCTTTTCGAGTTCATGATGTTTAAGATGGGTCGTCATATCCCGAAGTCGAACAATTTTGCTGCACAGGTGACATTCCGTAGTTCGAGCTCCATCTGCAAGCTCGTGTGCTGTAAGTCCGGAAATAAGACTTTCTGGAGACGGATCGAAGGGGTCGCCCTCTTGAGGAACTTCGAGATGGCAAAATTGACATAGGATGATCTTGCCAGGACAAATAGACGTACGGTGAGTAGCAAGATCCCTCATGTTTGTTGCTTCGTAAGGGCAATTGGGACATTGTCGAGCTTCGTGAAAAATAGAGTCGTGTTTAGATTTGCTTTCTGAGGAATTTCCATGGGCTGAATCATGAGGACAATGCCAATGACACAGCCATTCTGAAGAATTCTTCTGAAAGACGCCATTGCAATGAGGGCATGAGATATTATTGCGGAGACAAAAGTTCTCATGAAGCATCATTGTTCGCTTTGGCACCCATTGATGACAATTTTTACATTGCTTCTCATCAGATCCATGCATTTCAGCATCTTCTTCGAGCGAGATTGGGTTGCTTGGAGCCCCATTGCTTGCCCCTTTCTCAAGCGATTTTACTCTAATGGAATACTTCCGTGGTCCATGTGATGGCTCAGAGCCTGCTCCAGTTCCTCGACAGTATAAAGAAATTAATATGGCATCAGCTCCGTCTAATTCCACATTTGATTGTTGTATGGTTATTCTCTTGATTTTGTCACCTGAGAAATCTCCGAGAACATGTTCATCCTCCCGTGGTTTTGCTCTTTGATGAGCTGATTGAGGACTAATGAATATCTCCACATCACCATCACCATCGTCCTCAAGTGAAAGCTCAATATCAAGACCATTTGATCGATCCCATGAAGGTAAAGTGTAGTCGACATAATCACCTTCTGCGACCTGTCCCTGCAAAGCTTTCCAAAGATCTAATTCTCCGCCAATTGAACTTCCTTGGGCCGTTCCTGGAGCTTTTTGTGCCTTTGACATGATTTGCTTCAAGGTTTCCCGAGCCTGCTCTTCATTCAAAGCCTCAATATCGACCTCTAGATCCGTATCAACAACGCAAACTGCATCTCCTTCCGGTGCAAACTTATCAATCAGAAATCGGAATTCCTCCGACTTTGAACCTCGAACTGTCAATATTTCTCCTTCTGTTAAAGTTGTGAAATTTTCTCGCATGTGTTTTTCGAGCAATGATTTCCAATCCTCGGGATTATAGCCAGCCTCCAATGGCCTTAGCCTCACGTATGTCCCTTTGGGTAATTGTTTCGCATGCACAGTGATCTGCGCCGGTTCTTCGGTTTCGTCTGTAAGGTCTATCATCTCGTCGCCCGTAAGATCGATTGCAGAGTTATCTGTAAGATCTATAGGCGTATCCGGTGATCCGCTCCTGCTTTCAGCCTTTGGACTTGGTGGTGTTGGTTTTCGTAAGGGCGCAGTGATCCCCAATGCCTCTAGCAAAAATGTACTTAGGACAACTTCTCCTTCATCTGCCGAGAACTCTCGGATTCCTGCATACACTACATTTCCGTTCTTCGAGTTGACTAGCCTAAAGGTGAGAGGATGGGGCAGTTGTTGTTGGGTATCTCTCCATTGCGACTGTTCTATGCGAGCGGCTGCTAATGAATATGGATTGAATGGATCAAATGCGACGTTGCTGGAGCGACTATTAGAAGTCACCGTAACTGTAGATGCCGATAGCAGTTGTTCCAGAGCAGATTGAGGTAATAGTATCTTGTCCCCGGGCAGCGAGACTTTGTCTTTTGGGGCGACTTTATAGACAGATGACCATGCTAAAGAAATGTCTGGAGTTGCTGCCATCATGTCCATGAACAACAAGGCAGAAACTTGTTACAGTGAGTTTCGTCTGATGTAATCCGGAATACTTTATTCTCAATGGTGTGTATGAAAGAAATCTTCCAACCCTTTGACCTTGTATCTCAGAAGCGCGCTGAATTTATGTACTTGAAGTGGTACTGTACTGTACTGTACTGGACTTATTGATTGATATGTCAGATAATGCTGGATCCTTCTATGCCGAAGACAACCCCTGTTCGTTTCTTATCGATAAGAGAATGTGACTACGACTGTGGCGAGTGTGGCTAGTGAGGCCCCTTGGGACCTGATCTGCAGAAAACCCTGTAACTCCAAAGTACAAAGGCCGAAAAGATAGTTTTGGCTGTCAAGCTTGAAATAGCAGGTTGGACAATAGATGGTTATGAAGGATCATCTAGTTGTCGAATCCGCATTGGGAGATTGAAGAATGTTACATCTCCATTTTGGTCTTCGGGCCATCTGTGGCAGTGGCAAGCTAGCCCAAGTGGCGTTAGTATTAGCACCTGAACTTCATAAGAAAGATTGACTTCCAAGGCTTGCGTGATTGATGCTACACTTGTTTCTTTGATTGACTTGTCTGTTTGTCCAGCCCAACTCAGAAATATTAGCACATCTTGAATTCTTTATATCAAGGGTCACCACTCCTAGACTCAATAGGTACTTCAATGGAGGTCGAATCACAAGATACTACAGATAGCTTAACGTCTTCCCTCTTGCAGTTATTATCAAACACTTTGATTCTTTATCAAACCACTCCCTATCTCCCAATTTCTTCTCTTTTGGCTCTTGGAGCTACCTCAAAATCTTTCAAAGAGCTCATTCACGAGACTCCTCATGTTTTCCGTTATTTGAAGCTCTCAGACGTCGAATCTGCAAGGGCCGGAATTGGATCAATTGACAATGGAGGGCAGAGTTGGAGAAATGTACAACTAGATGAGAATGTAACAGAAGACGAGTCCGTTTTGTAACTCCTAGCTCTGAAATACTGTATATTGACACGTTTACAGCTTTTATGGTGGCCCACTAAGAGGCATCTTCAATCACCTCCGTCGTCGAAATCTACTACTTGATGTGGAAACTTTGATACTGGACGGCCTTTCGGTTCCTTCCGACTTGGTGAGCGAAATCATCCTAAACGATTCGTACAACGTTCGCATCCTATCAATCCGCGAAGTACAGAATCTTAATGAAGGAAAGCTGAGAGGTGCGCTCAAATACTCGTGTCGCCCTTCGAGACCCAAAAATACCCCTCGGCTTCAAGGGCTATATATCTTTGGCTCCAAGGATTCTCCACAAGTTGCAAAACGTCGAAGGCATGTGAATAGATATCCTGCCGGTATCGCGCCTATAGACACAATCCCCAATTATGGAGTGACGTCTCCGGGAACAAATCTAGGCATGCACTGGAATCGGAGATCCGAAAATGCTTTAGGCGAGGGTGAATTGCGTGGAGGAGGTGAAGTTGGGCACCCGGAATTTGGGAACAGATTCCCAAAGCCCATTCATAATGACTGGGCAGACACTATGACCTACTGTGAGGGGATCATCAGTTTTGATGCTGTTCTTTGCAAGGGACCTCGTCACTCAGCAAGCTTGCCATCGGACAGCCCTGGTCCTTGGTACAACCATACGCAAAATCGCATTGACGGTGCGCGTATAGCGACTCATCTTCTAGGTGATTGTAGTGGCTGTGGGACTGCTAAAAATGCCTCGATTTTTGGACAGTCGCCCATGGTCTTATTTCCACTCTTGGCGCCCGTCCCTCTTCATGTCTC
The DNA here is from genome assembly GCA_004379285.1 of Botryotinia calthae. Taxonomy (NCBI): domain Eukaryota; kingdom Fungi; phylum Ascomycota; class Leotiomycetes; order Helotiales; family Sclerotiniaceae; genus Botryotinia; species Botryotinia calthae. Next base: position 18,292 of record PHWZ01000368.1, on the reverse strand, counting down.
TACTGCCAAAGCAGCAAAAACGCCATTCGAAGGATCTTCATCTCGAGAAAAGCTGATGGTTCGTTGCGTGGATTGTCTACGAACCCGGTACTGTGAAGCTTGTCGCAAGTGGTGGTGCGAGGATTGTTTTGAAGGAACTCAAACAACCAGTAGTCCTAGTAGCTCTCCATTATTGCATTCGATGGTGCCTGAAGTGGAATCTAGTAAGGTACATATGGATTTTTGTGTTAGAGATTGTCTAATATCTGCCATGATATCTCGTGATAGGAGCAGGAGGATGTGGAATTGAAGCAATTTCACCGTGGCAAGAAAAGAAGCAGCAAGTTATCCATTTGGTGCTTCGTTCTTAGGGCGTCTCAATTACTTTCAATCTTTCAACAATTGTATATCTAGAATCTGACGGTGTCAGTCTTCACGGAGATCAACTAACGAAAACTCGTAGTTTGGCGTCTCAAGAAGCTGCTTATTTTGCGGACTCAATGTAAGACAGCACGAGAACTGGTTATAAGGCTGTTCGCTAATGGCGTCACAGTGTCACGAATGTATACAGAAGACTCAGTTGAGATGCAAGATCTGTAATGGAGGATACTGCACGGTGCATAATGAGGGATCAACTTTAACCACAGCAGGTCGCCATGCAATCAATGGTTGTAGATGCTAATACTGACACTTAACTAGTGCGATTGTATGAGAGAGAAGTTCAACTGATCTCAAAACAAGTTACAATGCTAATAACAATAATCAGGGTGCTCACGAAGTGGTAGGCGAACGAGGGAATTATATTAATTTATTCTCGCTCGTCACACGATTCAACACAAAAACGGATATGATCTCCCCTCTACAGATACATGATGATTAACTATCGGCTTCTGAATGGCTCAACCCTACTCTCCACGACGACCAAAACAATCTCTATCATTCCTTGAGGTCAATCTGTCGTTGTGGGAATCTCGTGGGAATCTTTGGAGTTTGATTGATTTTCCCCCGCAACCCCACGAGGATTGATGGATTTGTGGGTGGCCATCGTTGCAGAATTTGTTAGTCTTTCGGACCGAAGACGGTTGATATTCGGAGCGGAACCACTACTTCACTCTTAGTCGAATATATGTCTATTTCCCCATGCCAAGTAAATGAAGCACGTTGACTGGTTCCGCTCCATATATGTACTCGTATACCCCGTACAGATTTCACGATTTTCTCTCTGGGGTTTCAGGCGAGATGCATGTACATATCATATATGCTCCGCTCAACCGTTTGATAAATGACTCAAATCCGAACTCTCCAAGCTCTCCACTAGCAACTGCGTTGTGTATTACAAACCGATTACAAGCTCAGTTGGAACTAAATGTTGAAATAACGGTTTTTAATTCCATTATGTTGCCAGTAGAGAAACCGAACTCTTTCAATCTCAGTAGTGGGGTCTGTTGAGGGGAAGGGCTATAGAAGTGCCAATGTATCCATCTATCCATCCATCTATGCTCAGAAGTCTAATGTGCACTGGGAATTAGTGACTAAGTAGTCTGACGAATTCCATATTCTACAGTACTCCGGTACTCTTCAAGTCTCGATTGGGCCTGGCTTAGTACTAGTGGCGGGTTGGTTAGGATTAGACATCCGCGGCTCGCTAGCCATCGACGATCTAACCAAGTCCCTCTACACCGAAGAAGTTTTTAATACAATCACACAACCCTCAGACAGGTCATAGGATATCCAAGCTCCGCATAGTCTTAAGATCTAGACTTCTACAACAACAATGTGCGTAGAAATATATTATCTCCGAAAGATAATCTGTCACGGAGATATTCAGACTTAAGAATAGACTCGGAAGTGTCCAGCCGTGTGTCGATACTCAACCGTTGAAGGTAGCGGCATCCATGGTTTGTGTATGATTGAAAATCAAACAAAAGTAGGTAATTCGAGACTAACCATTTATTGCTGGAAACCCGGTCCCAGTTTGCCCATGGGTTTAGGAATCAGTCTGTAACCTCATTATTTGAGTTCATAATAACAAATAACTCGCATCACGGCAGATAAATCAATGTCGTAAGTGGCAAGCTTTTCCCTTATCTACCGGCACGGGGTATCCGTTCCTTGTGGGGCAATTGGGGATATGCCATTGCTTGATTTGACTCCCCTGCATTAGAAGCCTTCCATAGATCAATCATGTCTTTTCCTATAAAATGCCAATGCCCATCATTACCCCAGCAAAAGCTTGGTATAATCCAATTCCAACTCCGCACGTTTTCTCACTGGGCAAACGAGAACCATGAGACAAACAGAGATTTGCGATCTTCCTCTCTTCACTGCAAGTGATACTGATGTCGAAAAGGTAGAGGAGAAAATCCGATACGATGACCGTCGAGAAAATACAGAGCAGGATACGGATTTGGTTGAATTCGTCCCAAACGATCCAGAAAACCCTCTCAATTGGACCTCGCTGAGAAAATGGTCCATTGTTCTGTCTTTGACAATTGCGAATTTCAGTTGTCTATGGTAAAAACACCCAAAAGCCATTGCAGTTGTACAGAATGCTAATGTTTGCTCTTTAGGCTAGCTTCAGGTTACTCGCCTGCAATTCCTGAATTCGAGGAAAGATTCGGTACTTCGGCTGAAGTTGCTACACTTCCTTTGGTTTGCTATGTGCTTGGTTTGGGATTTGGACCCATGCTTTTAGCACCTCTCAGCGAGTACTATGGAAGAACTCCTGTTTATCTGACCAATTTTTTCATTACTACATTGCTCTTAATCGGTGTTGCTTTGGTGGATGATGTCCCCGGGTTTATTATCTTGAGGTTTATCACGGGATTCTTTGCTTCTGCATCAATCAGTAAGCACTGTTACAAATCTTCAACCACAGTTCACAAATGACTAACAACTCTCAGCAAACATTGGAGGAACGATCGCTGACATGTTCCATCACGAACATACTGGTATGCCCTTAGCAGTCTACACTGTAACCTCAGCTGGCGGATCTGCAAGTGGAGTCTTCGTCTTCTCTTTCATTGCCCAATTACACGGCCTTCACGGTGTTCTCTGGGGTATGTGCGGAGCCACCGGCGGGTTTTTCCTCCTACTATGCGTCTCACTCAAAGAAACTCGACACTCCGTGCTTCTCCGTCGTCGCGCAGCTCGTCTCCGCAAAGAAACCGGAAATCAAAATCTCGACGTTCCACTAGACATGCGTACGCAACCCGCGACCCAAGTATTCGCTACAGCTCTCACTCGTCCATTTCATCTACTCTTTACTGAACCCGTCATCCTATTCACCGCCGCTTACAATGGTTATCTCTTCGGCATTGCGTTTCTATTCAACGGTGCCTTCACCGTCGTATTCTCCGATGGATACGGTTTCAACACCATCCAAACCGGTCTCGCGAACCTGGGCGTGTGCGTCGGGGCGCTCCTAGGTCCCGTCACCCACATCTGGCAAGAACGATACTATCTCCGCAAAATCACATCTCCGGATGGAACCATCCGGAATATTCCCGAAGCGCGCGTGCAACTTAGTATGGTGGGATCCGTCGTCTTCCCCATCTCTCTCTTCTGGTTTTCCTGGTCCGCACAACCCGGTTCCGTACACTGGATTGTGCCGATAATTGCATCTGTATTTTATGGTTGGTCCTTCTACACCATTATCCAAATGACATTTATGTATATCGAAGATACGTATAAAGTGTACGCGGCGAGTGCATTAGCCGGCGTATGCTTTGCGCGGAATATCATCGGGGGAACGTTCCCGTTGTTTGGTACGCAGATGTTTAACGGATTGGGTGTGCATTGGGCGGGTAGTGTATTGGGTTTTGCGGCGATTGTGTTAATGCCCATTCCGTATGTGTTGGGGAGATGGGGCAGAGATCTCAGGAAGAGGAGTCCGTGGGCGCGGGAACATATGGATGATTTGGGGGAAGATGATGATGAGAAGATGTAAATGAATGAACAAATGATTGGACTAATGATCGGTATTGAAACAGGAGATGGGACAAGCGAAATATAGGGGAGTCAACTCCCTTTTATTGTTCAAAGGCGTTTACGTTATATTTACAAAGCATTGTAGCGATATGGTCAGCTTTACGATAATGAGATGAGATGGAATGAAATATAAAGATACCTTTAAAATGATTTCTCATACTGGACTGATGTACCTCCTAGTGCCCATTCAATCATTAATCATTAATCACAGACAACAACTGAAGCCTCATCATCATAATGCTTCAATCCGTACGCGCAAAACTATCTAGAAACGACACCATATGCAGGTAAGGTTCGTGGAGACAATCTAGTACACATTATGAACCAACTCTCTTTAAGTCGCTGGTAAGAAATCCACATTGCTGAAATCTTTGAAACTTCGCTTCAACATTGGTGAAGCACCTTTCCTTCTATGATAAAATAACAATCTTCGCAAGAAATTTCTTCAATTTTGACATCTTTATTTTCCCCTTGTCTATCTTCTCTATCTTCATTTTCGTTCTACAAAGAATAATTTTGGATACTGCTATCAATATTTGACATCATTCGAATGTGGGCTACAACTGTAAAGAGGTAGGTAGGTGAGTAAATTGAACAAGCTGGTAACACTCGTTCCTTTTGCAAGACGATAAGTTGTGTGGAATTTGTTGTGATATCAATATACTAAGGAAAGAACCTATCATAATGTATGATTGCTAATTTGCACCATCCCATCATCACTCCATCATCATTTCCTTATTTACTTATCCCAGGCTATCTCTCGTGACTTCATAATCCCGAACCTACAACTGCAATCTAAATGTACCAACCTCAAAAGGCTTCAATGTGATCGCGACTTTTCCTTCCTTAATCTTCAGCTCTTCTTCATCATCCTCCAAAACATTGGTCTTCCAAACCCTCTTCACATCCAGTGTCGTCTCTATCGTTCCCTTACTGGTTCCACCTAGACTATCGTAGATTCTTAAGATAACACTTTGGCCCTTTCTCTTGGCCAATTCACCACGGCTGACATCCTCGTCATCTTCACCACGCTTAACAGTGTCTAGAATCAATGACGAATCTCCAGTAAGTTTGATTGGACTATCAAATGCGTTGGTTTGAACACCCTTTGAAGCCTTGCAAAGCTTTAATGGATTGTTGAAGTTAAATGCCGTACGAACGGTAGTTGAGCCAAGGCCTCCCTGATGAGGCAGAATAGCCCAACGAATGTGATGGCGACCCATATCTGCATGTGCATCTGGAGCTTTGGGGGCTCGAAGAAGTGACAAACGCATCACGTTGCCACAAGTAGCAAAGCCGTATTTGCTATCATTCAGAATGGAAACACCGTATTGATTCTCTGAGAGATCTGCGAATTTATGACAGCATACTTCGAATTTGGCCATGTCCCAACTATTTGAAGTCAGTTAGTTATATACTCCGATAACAAATGATGTCAAACTTACGTAGTATTGTAGTGAGTAGGTCGTTTAACGATACCGAATTGTGTCTCGTAGGATGCCTCCGTGTTTCGAACATCAACGGGGAATTCGACCTTGAGGAACTTCATACTTTCCCTCCATTCAACTTCGCTTTCCATTTCAACATAAGATTGCTGACCCTTGAAGGCGGCTGACAAACTAATGTGAGTCTTTATCCAGCTGTCTTTGCTGATCTTGGTCTCAGTCATTACACTGACTCTGTGGGCATCACTCTGCACGATCTTAGTATTTCCTGCAGGCAATTCCTTGCGAGAATCCAAGTGGAAGACTTCCACATCCCAAGCTTGCCAATAAAGTGGTTTATCATCAAATATGACAAGCTGATTGGCTTTACCTCCTTTGGCCACTACTTCCCTATCTGCTTGTAGATCATACAGCGAGGTAATTGCTCCTCCTTCGACTTGGACTTTAAGCTGTTCGTTTTCTAGCACAAAAACGCCCTCTCTAACTTCTTTGACAGTAACTTCGGGTGTCTCGGCAATCTTGAAAGTCTTGATATTCAAGAGGCTACCTTGTCCACAAGCAACTCCGGCAGTGTTATCACCAATTGGCACGATCTCTCTTCTGTGCCATGGCATGGTGTTCAGGGCCACAAGATCGCCATCCTTAGATGAGTCTTCGGCTTGGCCTACACCTAAAGTCTTGTAGAGTTCTTTGAGAATCTTCTCGCCAGTCTTGAATACCTTGGCATATAGCTATCACGTGTCAGTATTGTATAAATCTAAAGCTAAGTGTGGTTCACATACCTCATCACTGTCGTCGTAACACATCTCAATAGATGATCCTGGTAGGCAGTCATGGAACTGGCACAATAATACAGCCTCCCACATATCGTCAATGTCCTCTTTTGGATACTTAAAGTCCTTACTTTTGAGACTTGCGATTGTTGAAAGAAGCTCGATATTGTGTAGCATGATTTCAGAATTTCTGTTGTTACGCTTGTTGTTCGCTTGTGTTCTGGGGAAAGTCAGCATAATGGTTGTGTAGGCTAATGGGATGAATCCTACGTGTAGGTTCCACGATGAAGCTCAAAATACAGTTCACCGTACCAGGTCACTAAGTCTAGACCCTCTGATACCCTTTCCTCCAAGCGATCAAAGAAATCGTCAACTGAGTCACCCATATGAACTCTAGGCAAAAGTCCAGTAGTGTCGCTCATTCCGCGAAGACGTCTGAGCTTCTCAATCATCTGCCACGTTGGTCCTCCGCCACCATCACCCTTTCCAAAGACAAGAAGTGAGGTCTCATCTTGATCCATAGATTTGTGCTGGGTGACTGATCTTCTTACATCACCGAAATCCGCATTTGCAGTGTATGTCTCGGAAGGCGCCATGTGACAAATGACCTGGCTACCATCTAGGGATATCCAATTGAATGTGGTGTGAGGAAAATTGTTAATGTTGTTCCAGCTGAGTTTTTGAGTGAAGAACCGTTTCATCCCTGCGAGGCGACACAGCTGCGGAAGTTGACTCGAGTAACCAAAAGTATCTGGCAACCAAAATGTCTTGGATCTCTCTCCAAAGTTGCTTTCAAAGAACCTTTGACCATACAAAAATTGACGTACGAGGGACTCGCCACTAGGCAGGTTAGTGTCATGCTCAACCCAGCTGCCTCCGACAGGTTGGAATTTTCCTTGTTTGACCTTTTCCTTAACTCGATCAAACACATATGGATAGTACTCTTTCAACCATTTATACTGTTGAGCCTGGGAGACAGCAAATCGATGCTCGGCGTAACGATCCATAAGATTGCATTGATTTGACCAAGATCTAGCAACTTTTCTTTTCGTCTCGGCCCATGGCCAAAGCCAACAGGTATCAATATGGCAATGACCGATACCATAAACAATAGGCTTTGTGCCGGTCTCATAAACCGCAGATGAGTTGATATTCTCACCCAGATATTCTTGTGCAATTTTTCGGCCTTTAAGAATCGAATCTTGGTTTCCCAACTCGAAAGCATCGATGATATCATTTGCAACCCTCAATGCTTTATGCTGTTCCCATGAGTCCGATGGAAATTCTTTAGCAGCATCATTGATTTCCCATATATCAATCCATAAAGCTCGGGCTTCCACGTTTACAGCCACAATCTCGGCCTTTGATAGTTGGAAATATTTATTCGGGTTCGGGGGCTGGATAGAATCGCCACCTGGGGCATTACCGAACATCCCGTTGCAGGCTAGTTTTGATATTAGCATTTAGAAATGTGTGATCCATATGTCTTGTCTCTATCTCACCCATCTCAATGTAGATTGTGTGTTCCTTCCCGTCGCGGAAATTGTCCGGCAAGACCCATTCAACCCTCTCACCACCTCCGGTCAATCCCTGAAGAGGGTTGCCGTCCTCGGTCCATACCATTCCTTCATTGTTGGCATCCCAATGTAACTCCAATAGGTCCTTTTTCAGGAACTCCGACGGGACGGTGATTCGTACTTTAAACCAATGGGTTGACCATGAAGGACCAAAAGCTTCTCCAATGTGTGTTGATCTAAATTCATGGCTTGTGGCATCTTTGAAAGTGGGTCGAGAAAGGTTCGGCGCGTCCCAGACCGAAAGTTTGATATGCGGTTCTCCCGAGGCGACCCCTTCGTTCAACATTCTATCAACAAGAATCAATTAGCAGATGCCATAAATCGCGGAATTGAAAATACTTACGCTCGTAAGTTATGTCCTTCATATTGTCCACCGGCATAGAATTGGCCAATTCGATCTTTGTAGAGATTAGATATCAATTTACCCTTAGGTCCTTCAGACCTGACAGGATATGAGCTCTTGAGTTCTGGCTTTAGGATAGTTTCACCACCCATGGTTGGCAATTGGATGATTTTGTTGACGGATTCGAGATGGGATGATGGACTGGGAGAATAAAACAATTGTCAGTTGTAAAGAGTAGATAGTTGATTGTTAGTAGAAGCTCAGCCGCGGGAAGTGGTAACTCTTCTACTACGCCGCTTGTTACGTAGAAGTGGAGTTCAAACAGGGGTAAGCTTCAGGAAAGCGCGGGGGAAAATGTGGAGGTTGGAAGCCGCGAAACATTACGAGTCAATCCAATGGCACGTGGCACGTGAAAGGGGTTATGGTAGATCAACAACTCACCTAGACATCATTCACGCACTTCCACGGCCAACACAAACTTGATTCAAAGTATGTCGTTGATGTATTAAAGGGAAAGACAAGCTGCAGAGTATCAATCGAGTTCTTGAAGTCATGAGCACGTCAGATACGAAGTTATATTGTATTCCAAGCCTTTGTAAGGGTAATACAAAGATGCGGGGTTGAAGCTGCAGGTACATTGTTTACGTTATGAGAAGGTGATGATTCGTCGGCGGCTGATTCATTGGTCAAATGGAGACCTCTCACAGTTGTCCAAGTCAATGTTTCAGTCTATAGCAATGACCAGGTGGTAACCGACTATGCAGCTATCGCAATCCTCATCAAACATGGGCCAGTAGTATTCACGCAACAGAATCACAGTTGTCGTCTAGGAAAATAGTCTTCGATTCGAATGAGAGTAAATGTTCTTACATAATATACATTAACACACTTGAGAGGTGTGCAACAGGAAGCCGGCCTCTGTTTGGTCTTCTTGAAAGCATGGCGTTAGTCATACCATGCTACAGACAGTACTCCCCAAAACCGCAGTCTATTTGAAGCTCTAGAAAAGGACTTTTGCATTGATTTCTTCTGCATTTTATAACTTTATGTTCATATCAAAGCCATTCGGATGTTCGTCCGTCTATTCACAAAAGCGATTAGTATTGTGCACACCAGAATCACTCATGGGGATTAGTGACTAACCTGGTGTCTGATCCATAATGCCAACGACCAGTATTTGCTTCTTCAATTCTCTTCTCCTCCTCTCTTTCTTATTGACTTTCAATTTTACTTTCTCTACTACTTCATGAAAATGCTCATTACCTTTTTGTATCACGTCCGGAGCTCCTTTAATCCCCATGAATCCCGATTTCTTCGGCATTGGCGTATCTGGGCCTGTCGCACTTCTACTAGCATTGTAAATTATTTCATTACCTTCTGTTGGCAACATCTTCGTACCTCCGGATAACCGTTTCATAGCATCCGATAACTTTTCCCCTAATGACCCTGTTGGGCCTGTCGCTCTTGGAGAATCCGGTATCTTGTTAGGTGGGAGAAATGGAAAAGAGCTCTTAAGTGGGTGTTGACTATTTGAAAAATCTCTCTTTCGGGGTTTATTCGATTCTGGCATTATTATGTTTGGCGGGGCCATAGATGATGTATATGAGACTGTGGAGGGTCTATGCAAGCTCTGCTGCTCTTCGCTGCCAAAAAATGGAGCAACTGGAGTTCCTGACTCCCAATCACCTGGACTTTCGCAAAAATAACTTTGTCTACTTCTCTTTGTTGGCAATGATAGTGGTGGTGGCATGAGTGCGATATCATCGTTATGAGCCTTATGTCTGAGCGGATATTCGCGCCCGTTCTGATTTTCGTACCTCAATGCTTCTTGACCTATCAAATCCTCGAGATCATTAGAGTATGGCAAACCGTGACTAGTATTCGGATCTTCTAAATGACCCTGCATGAATCTTGATACTCGTTCCTTATATTCTGACGATATTATTAATGATCTCGGCGACGATGTCGCTGGGCTCGATACATTACTAGGTATGTAGTTGGAGAAGTACGACATTCCCTCATCCCGTTGCATCGGAGAAACGGGAGCAGAACCAATAGTTTGGCTCTGGTGAGCCATGTGTGGATTTATACTATCTTCTTGGCTGTAATTGCTACCAGAACTGTCAGAGTCATCTATAGCTATGTGTAACGATGACTGTTGACTTCTCCCTTCTTTTATCTCCATAGTCGGATCGTAGCCTGTTCTCTGCATCACCTTCGTTGCTGATTTTGTTAAGGGCGGATTGGGAGGTGGAGGTAACGTCCAAGTATCGGGTGAAGAATGAATTCTCGCCACTCTCTGAACACCGTCACTTCCCTCAATATCATCATCGTGACTCATTGAGACAGGAATATCTATAGAAGGTTTTGGAACTGGATCTCCATACTCATTCAACCTCCCGTCGAGTCTTCTACTCCCTCTGCCCAATTTCTTCGCTAGAACACCAGGAATTACTGGTAGGGGATCCCTATTGAAGTGCAACTTATCTCCCGTAGTTTGACTATGTTTCAATTGAGGTCTCTTCATAGTTTTCAAGCCACTTAGAGAAGCAGATGTATGACCCCACTGTGCCCATGGTCCTAGTTTTGCATGTGCGCTTGTCTGTAGTTGAGATTGAGATCTTGAGTGCGAAAGAGAATGCCTATCTGTTGAAGAAGTAGGTGGCAATGTAGCCCGAATCTGCTCCTTAGATAACGATTGGTACGCCATAGATAATGACACCGAAAACGAACGCAAACGGAGTGATTTTGATTTCAGAAAGGTGGCATAGGCGTTTCCCGAAAAATGTATACTGGCCACTTGGCTAATACGAAATCCACACAGACAAAGAAAGAAAATGGCATACGCTTGATAAAGGATAGAAGAGGAAATATCTTAGAATGAAAGGAAAACACTGATTTGTTGGGGGTGAGATTTTATCTGAAAGAAAGCAAAGTTTTGGTTCATGGTACGGAGATTTCGTTATGATTCTTTGATGCGTGAGGCTCAAGAAACAAAGAATCATGTCAGAATTGCCACGCTGCCGAGCTGCCGAGCTGTCAAGACCCAAATGACTTTGAAGAAAGGTAACCAATCAAGATCAGTCGGATGATAAAGACTACTCATTATATTAAATGAATGTTGAACACGTATGCTGGTAAGATACCCAGTTCAAGGTCAGACGAAAGATAAAGAAAATGACAATGACAGGATAGAGCTATGGCACGCGAGAACGAAAGGGAATTGAGGCTCAATTGGAAACTCGTGATTTATGGAAAATCATTTTGTAATCGAAATACACATTTAATAGGAAATCATTTTGAAACAAGACGAATCGTTGATCGGCTCTCTGCAGATTTTTTTTCTTCTCTTTTTCCCTTTAAACGAAAAAGGAATATTATTCTATGTAAATTGTCATTTTACTTTCCACATACAGATTATATACATGACATGTCTATCTAATCGATCATAGGAAACTTTTATGACGACATGTTATAGAAATATTCTGCTAATATGACAATGTAACATAACTTAGTCTTGCTTGATTTTGAGTTTTGTAAATTTTTAAATATGAAGTTTTTCTGTCACGATGACAGATGACCTTTTTGAGTGGGGTCACATTCACCAACAGGACAGGCTATTTAATACTTATTGAGGAGAATTTATGAAGTGGAGATAAAGATCAGTAGTTGATCGTATTCTCCATATTCTCAATTTTTGACGGTTACAAAGTCGAACGCCGTACGATGGTAGCTTTTGCAATTGCCGGCGCCACGCTGTCGGTATTCAATATCGTATCTCGCGTTGCCCTTGAAATTTCTCGACTGCAGAATGTTGATCAAGATTTGAAGATTTGTCTTGACTTCCTTGTAGGGATAAACTCCGACCTCATTTATGCCCAGCAGCTGCGAATCGAAAAGTTTGCCGGGATGAACAGTGCATTTGTGTCGCGCGAACGCTTATACAACGACGGTGTTATTGAAAGGATGGAGAAAGGAGCACTAGATATGGGTCGACTGATTGTGGAATACCGTGTTGCCAGTGAAGCCAATGATTCTATACCTATTCCGCTGCGATGCATGTGGGTAATGAAGGTGAAAGAGCTCTTTAAGGAACGACAGGTGTTCCTCAGTACAACACATTCAAGCTTGCTGCAGGTGATTTCAAGAATGCAAACAATGACACTACCAGTTGATCCGCCATCCTATGTCGAGGCAATAGAATCGTGCCACCTGCAAACTCGTCAAAGCTCCAACCAACAACATGTATTCACAGACAAAAGCTCGATGGTGTTTGAGATTTCTCATGTTGAGAACACCAAATTGGAAGACACGCCCATTCTTCGAAGCCCTGCTCAACAACGTGCATTGAAAGGCAAAAACTCAATGATTTTGGGGAAATCTCATATGGAGACAACACAATCGGAAAAGCCCTGCTCAACAACGCGCATTGAAAGGCAAAAACTCAATGATTTTGGGGAAATCTCATATGGAGACAACACAATTGGGAGGTTCGCACATTCTTCGAAGCCCTGCTCAACAACGCGTATTGCAAGACAGAAGCTGTATGATTCTTGAAGTCGTAGAGAAATAACCGCAGAGGGTTCCGAGATGAATCGGTATTGTTTTAGTGTCTCAATGGGGAGCTGGCCAATGGGTCAGGTATTCATTCTCACCATGGCGCGGGCGCTTCTAATGTAATCAACAGTGCTTCCCATATAGTTACCTTTTTAATTAATAACATTGTTGGCAGGCAATCGAATTGCCATGACTCTCATACTTGACGGTGAAACATTTTTCAAATCATAAGGTTATTTTGCAATCGAGAACAAAATACAATGCATGATAAAATGAGTGAAATATGTTGTTTTGTCATCGTTTTCAGCACTAAGGCTGGCCTTTGCTAAATAATCAAGACTCTTCAAGCCACCTAGCCACCTCCGGCTCTGATAACCTAACAACATTTGAAACTTTTCGCCCATACTCATCTGTCGTTTTCAAAAGTGCTGGGAAAGCTACCACTCTGGTACTTCTCCGTGTCTTGTCATTACCCCTTTGTAACCCACCTGCCTCACTCGCCCTTTCGGTGGTATCTTCATGGAGAATATCTCGAGGTGGCCTTGATTTCTCGTGTGCCGGGAATGGGGATCCGGCCTCTGGGTGCATTGTCGTACGACCATCTGCACCATTCCCAGCATAATTGCCCGATGAAAGTGTCTCACTGTTCCAGGTCGAGGTCTTCCGAGGACCCTGTCGACGATTTTCAACACTGCGCTTGGTTTGATACGATGAATTGTCCGGATGAGAGTTTTTTAATCTTTTCGAATGGTCCTCATTCACATTGTTGGCATTCCGGAAGAAATCGCGTGGCTTTTCAGAATTTTGAGTTGACCAAGTTGACCGCCTCGTGATGAGCTTATCCTCCGAGTCCAATTTGATAGTTTTCTGCGCTCGATCTGGCTTACTAGTTTCTGAATTCCGAAATGAGGAGTAGAGCAACGATGTTTGTGAATCTTTGTCTTCTGGATTTAGGGACCAATCCAGCTCCCAGACATAAGATTGGCAGAATAGTAGCATACCAAACTCTTCTCCGATTTGAGTTATGTTGTTAAGATTCTCAAGACGTTTATTCGAAAGCTCTGTATTCTTAGCAAATAATCTAAGAACATCATCAAGCTCATCACTTCTAGATTTTATTCGTCCCACGGATCCCGCAGGTCGTTTCTTTCTTCCTTTGGCTCCTGGTTCGGTGAGAAGAAATGCTCCGATTCTCCTCCATTCACATAAAGCTATCTCTGCTCCTGTAAGACGTTAGTAGGTCTCGAAAACAGGTGGGGCCAACTCAGAACTCACCCTCTTCTGCTTCTTTCGACCGGTTTATCGAGCTGAATGTTGATATAAGAGACACAATTTCTGGAGAAAGCAGAGTAGTTTCGCTGTCCCCACGTAAGTCTATAGCCACGAATATTACTCTCGCAAGCAACACTTTAATCGCTGTAACTCGATACTGGGGATGGCAGAGGTTATGCGCAATTCTCGTTGCTAATTCGGGATCTTTTCTAAGAAGTTTTCCCTGGAGGAGTCCTCGAACATGATCTTCGGTTACTGATACCGGGCTGTTGTGATAATATGATGAATGGGAGTCGATGAACATTTGGAGAATTTTGGCCTGATTCAAAATCTTACGATCATCATCAGGCTGTGATAGATATAAATCGAGTTCTGGTTGCTTTGCTGCAACTAACTTCTTTGCTGGGACTGGTTTCCTTGCTTGAACTGGTTCCTTCGCTTGAATAGGTTTCTTTGCTTGAATCGATTCCTTTCCTGAAACTGGTTCCCTCGGACCACCATTGAATATTAGTCTCTTTACCCATGTTATCATTTTGTCGACTTTGCTGCTTGTTCTGCAAACAAAATCATTCGCAGTTCAACGAGAACAAAGAGAAGATTGTAGGTTTCAAGGAACTGTTGCATCCCGGTGCGATAATGATGTAGAAGAAATATGAAAGGACAGTCTTCTCTCGCTGTAACATTGTTAGCATGACATTTTGGAAGAGAGCTAAATTTACCGCTTTACTGATGTTCTGCTATATTATCATTGCATTCGAGTTTCATACAATATATCCCCTAAGGTGCCAGCAAAGAACACTTCGCTTAACAGGAACCTTATTGACCAACCAGATTATTCGAATTAATTGATTCTAATTTTTTCGAACAAAGGAAAAGATTGAAAAATCCATCAAAGTATATTATTAATTCTTAATCTCCCAGAAAGTATACTTTGCCTTATCCAGCTGACCATGATTTATCATCCGAAAATGTTGTACAGATCATTTGGGGTGTCTTTTGTTGGCACCATAGGAGAACTGATGTGTTGGAGCTGCAGTCTCCTGCGAATCGGAAATGCGGCATCGATAATCATAGGGTAATGCGACTTTCTGCAGACCAAATGCAAGAGCGGCTTTGAACCATAACTAGTTGTCTATGGACTCTGGCGCTTAGTTGCAGATTCACATGCCTATCGCCGTTTTTAAAATATGAGGCTCTACAGAAAGCCCCCTTGTATAGTCTATCGCTTAACTTCTATTCGTCAATCACAATAACCTCAATCCAACTCCGAATTGCACACTAACACTACCTACTGAAATAAAAATCGAAGACAGAGAGTGTTATATCCTGGGCTTGTGCAATAAAATCCTGTACGTACTCCTCAAATTGATTCAGGTTGTGGAAAACGATTTAGCGATTTTTAGTTCTTTTGGATATTCTATTTCTTCTTCTCTTCTCTTCTCTTCTCTTCTCTCTTCTCTAGCTTAATCTTTTAAATGACAGTAACATTTATTCACGAAGTTCGTTATTCTCCTAGGTCTTATCAATAGTTAAGTAACCTCGTCTTGTTCGCCTTTATTTTCGTAACCCAAAATCATTTTTTAAGAATGGAAAACGAGATGCCAGATATAATTGTGGGGGTGGATTTCGGTATGACTTATACTGGTTCGTCACATTCTCTCGAAAGCAAAAGCTTTGATTCCATTTATTGATATATCCCAGGAGTGGCATATTCGACAAGCGGCATGCAACAGCCGAGATTCATACAGAGATGGCCAAAGCAAACCCATGATCTTCGCAAAGTCCCCTCAATTATACACTATGATCCAGAAAACTCGCATAAGCCCGAATGGGGATTCTCTTGCCAGTACTCTGAAGATAAAAAGGAGTGGTTTAAGCGTTACTTGGATCTTGAAGTATTGAGGCGGGAGACAGAATCCAGCCCTAACGAAACATATCCAACTTACGAACAGGTTAAAAAATGGTACACGGACTACATGAAATGTCTATATACCTACATCAGCCATGTTCTTCAAGTGAGGATGGGGATTTGGGATAACAAGCGTGTAGAGTTTCTTTTCAGCACGCCAACTACTTTCCAGTCGCAAGATATTACTACAACGCTTCGAGAGCTACTTCTCAATGCTGGATTTGGCAAATGTAGAAACCATACAGTAGTTTTCAGTCTCACAGAACCACAGGCATCTGCTGTGGATGCTGTAAAAGATAGCCCAATACCTGTTTCTACAGGAGACGTAATTGTTGTCTGCGATGCCGGAGGCGCAACAACTGATGTGGCAGTGATGGAATATCGAAGTACTTCTCACAGTGAGATACCAGAGCTACGAGAGCTAGTCCCAGTTGATGGGATTAATGTCGGCTCTACCAATATTGATGTAGCCTTTCAGGATTTGGTGGAACGTCGACTCGCGCCCCATGACTTCCACGAAGATACAGCGTGGTCTATGATGCATCATCCCGAATTTCAACAATGGAAGCACAGTTTTGGATTTGAAACCGACAGTGTACCGGTATTCAAAATCCCAGTACCTCAAAGAAACGAATTTGAATCACATGTGGAAGCAGGGATTGAGTGTGGAAAGATGTGTTTCACACAGTAAGTTCAAATGAAGCTCAACAGATCCAAAATACATAATGCAACTGCTTAAATTTTGATAGAAACGAATTCATGTCACTTTTCGATCCTCAAGTGGATGAAATAATAACATTGATACAGTCTCAAATAGACGCACTTCATGACGCTCATCATTATAAAAAAGTGGCAAGTATTCTAGTCCTAATCAACAATGCCTACAATCTAATTCTGTGGGCCAGAAATATATCATACTTTCTGGTGGTCTTGGAAGCTCTTCGTATCTCCTCAAACGTATTCAAAGTGCATTTTCCAATAACATGGACCCGGCAGCCTCGAGTATTGAGGTGCTTGTATCAGATGAACCGTAAGTCTTTTTTAAGCGTGAATTTGCGTGCCATTTTCTGACATTATTTAGACAGCTTTCGGTTTGCAGAGGTCTTGTGCTAGATCGATTGCAAAAGGTCAAAGAAAATAGACATGTGTTAGCGGGCCGCATTTGCTCAAAATCGTATGGTGTGGTATGCGGCAAGAAATACGACAAGAAAAACCCCGATCATATCTCCGGGCCATTTTATAAGAATAAAATCACTGGTGAAACAATGGTGGATAGACAGATTCAGTGGTTGATCAAAAAGGTAAAACCAATTTCGACATTGCTTCTTGTACCAACATCAACATATCTAACGATTTTCCAGGGTCAGCTTATTGATCCAGATGTTCCAATATTTTACCCATTTCTTCGCCACATCGATGAAAGTTCAAAGTTTAATACCCTCCGCTGGATGGAAATGATTACTATTTCAGATTCAGATTGCCCGCCAGGGAGACTTGACCACGGTAAGGAATCCTATATACGATACTTGGTGGATGAACACTAATTTTGAGGTAGTGGACTGCAAGATTCTGAGTAAGGTCACCTCCACTTTCACTCCTGTGGATATAGACAAATTTGATATCAAAAAGAAGTGGCGTCCTTGGTACAAGATCGCCAAAGGGAAAATTCGGGTAGCAAATCTTAAACTCGCTGTGGTTATTTACCCAAGTGATATTGAATTCCAGCTCTGGCTGGATGGCCAGCAGTACATGGACCCGAACAGTATAAAAGTGGAGTGGAAGGATGGGGTTATAACTAATCCTTCGCCGGAGGAAACGCTTATCAATAGCTGCAACAGGTCACTGGCAGCCAGTAGCGAACACAGAAATGGGTGTAGTTGGAAATGAGACATGTGAAGCAGCGGTATAACGATTTATGCATACGATATATGCAGGTTCTCCTATCAAATATTATTTGGGTTATACAGGAGAGCATGAGGTTTTGGAACTTGAGAAGCGTTTACATCCGTGCAACCGTTGAACGTCTAGATAGCTTGGCGGCACTTAGCATTAGCATTGATTATTGCACCCATCGTTGAATAGAAAAAGAACCATATCATCAGACTCGTAGGGTGTGAAAAAGACCCCTGCAATACAACGTCGTACCCACAATTATCAATTCATCAGCTCGCACAGCAAATGCAACCCAATGGGCAATACCCAACACCCAGTACGTGACACGTATTCAATCTCGCCAGGCGATTGATGCCCGTTGATTCATCAGAAGCCCCTAAAATCAGGTACTCGGCCCCCGCACAATTTCTCATGAGCCTCATCAGCCAAAGATTGCCTTACAGAAGACAATACACTTTGTCAGAAGTAGACTGGCAAGTTGCACGTAAGGTAAGATAGAATATATTGTATATTGTATATGACTGAAGTCTACAGAGCGGGAAGCTCGGAAGGAA